>JANHZU010008144.1:155553-165708 GCA_032468055.1 Acrochordus granulatus
ATTCTCTTGCTTGCCATTGCTCTGAGTGCTACACTGCAACTGACAATAATTTCCAAGCTGCAAAGGACTGGGACTGCTAATTATATAGACATTTCATACAATTATAAAGTTGGAAGGAAACTTTGAGTCACCTAGTCCAAACCCCCTTTTCAGTGCAGGAGAACTTACTGCTTCATTGGAAGCAGGTTGCATGGGTTGACAATGTATAATCCGAGGTTCCTCTTGAGTCTACCCTGAACCAACTTCCTTATTGTTTTACCCTATTGGTTCTGATTCTGCTCTGCAGAGCAATAGAGGATAGCTTTTCTCTCTCTTCTCTTTGGCAAGCTTTCAGTTATTTGAAGACTGCTAATATATACCTTCTGCTATCTCTTCTATAGGCAAAATGTACCTAAATGTGTTCTTTAAAGGATTTGGTAGCCATCCTCTGAACTCTGCATTTTGAGTAAAGTACCCAGAACTAGACATGGCATTTCAAATTTAGTCCAAGTTTGACCAAAGAAGAATAGAGTAGGACAAATACTCAGTTTCTTTTATTACACTCATCATTCTAGTGACTGTATCCCAGGAACAGCTTCAAATTTTATAGCTGTTTAAAAACTGGACTGGTTTCACTTATGAGAATTTGAGTTTGAGAATCTTGCTGAAACTGTGCCAGAATGTAATAAAGAAGATTAAAGGTTCACCTGAGGAATTATGCTATCAAATGGCTATAGAATTTTTTTAGCAGTATTTTCTAAGTAGTTATGCTGTATCTGTCAGACTAAGGCACAAAAGCCTGGTGGCTAAGAGCTGGTAACACTGACCATTCTCTATGTTTACGGACCTATGCTTAGACTGTTGGCAGGTTTTCTCCCAGAATTGCTGCTCAATTAGAACAGTAATCCCAGTCTTGTAGAATGAGATATTAAGGCTTTGTGATAATTATTACTTGAGATCTTGATAATCTTGCCTCCATGTAGATGGGTACATATTATTGGTGCATATGGAAACATGGAGTTTCACAGGTCCATATAGTGTTCCCTTATGTACACATGTGACATACTTTATCTATATTTTATCTGATTTTCTTATGTACCTGAGATGTACCTGAAAAATATCCTACAACCTTTTAGAAATCCACAATGCATTTCTGTTTTTAAAATAGGGAAGAATTTGCCTGGTTGCCTTCAATGGATACATGGCCTGTTCCCATGACACATACAACCCAGACATCCTTTTTTTCTGTCAATAAGTTAACCATGGAACATGACCAAGAATGGCTGGATCTCTATTGCAGCTGTCATTTTTACAATTCTCCACACACCAAAAGTTTATTTCAGTCACTTTGTTATAAAGTGTGTTAACTATACATAAAGTGAACAATATAGCACAAAAACTAAAAAAATGTATATATAACCAAAATAAATATAATATTTAAACACTCATAAACAATTCAATAAGGACATAGTGGTCTACCAGTTAAGATGCAGGGCTTGTCGGCTGGAAAGTTGGTAGCCCAAATTCAAGGTCCAAGCACTGCCACATATTAGGGTAAGCTCCCATTATTCGCCCCAGCTCCTGTCAACCTAGAGGTTCGAAAGCATGAAAAATGCAAGTAAATAAATAGAAACCATCTAAATTGGTGGAAAAATAACAGCTTTCCATGTGCCTTGAGTATAGCTATGCCAGCTACATGACCATGGAAGTGTCTTTGGACAATGCCAACTCCCTTGGTTATGAATCAGAGATTAGCACCGCCCCCTAAAGTCAGACATAACTGGCAGGGGAAACCTTTACCTTTACCTAAACAATTCAAGGCAACTAGACTCTCTAAAACCCTTCCCAACTCCCAATAACTCTGGGTAGTTCAAAAGGAAAAATAAAAGAAAACATTACAATGGTAAAACCAAGGAACAAAAGATGGCAAAACTTAGCCAACAACAAGAAGCAAACTCATTCCCCAGAAGAGGGCTTTAATCACCTACCTTCAATTGCATGAAATTACTAGAAGCCAGTGCAGTTTGTTAGACAGTGGTATTAAATGGGTATACTACAATTCACCCAAAATTACATTCTAGATCACTTTCAAAATCTGAAGATCTTCAAGGCAACCCCATGTAGAGCACATTGTAATAGTCCAACTCACAGGTGACTATGGCATAAGTGATCATGACCAGAGCCTCCTGATCCAGAAATGGGATGAATCTATATACAAGGTAAAGTTTTGCAAAGGCTTTCCTGATTGTGACTCTTCCTGTTCCCAAGCAAGAGCCTTGAGTCCAATCCTTGAGTCCCCAGCTCTGTTTGGGGGAGTGCCATCCCATCAAGATTCAAAGATGGGAAATGCTAATATCCAAGGACCTTAAAACCCATAGTCGCTTGGTCTTGTTAAAGCCTTTTCTTCCACATCCAGGCCCCGACAGCCAAAAGATATTGGGAAAATACAGTGCAAAGCAGACATATGCGACTGATTATCTTTAGCATATAGATGAGGCATTCTGCAGTGCTGAGACTAAAGCTGGGTGTCACTTCTATAACACTAACTGGAATTAGCTTCACAGGAAGGAGGAGAACCCTGACAACAATTAAGACACTCCAAAAAGATATGGTTTATAGTATCAAAAGTCACTAAGCTATCCAGAAGAGCCAGGATGGATGCATCATCCCCATCATGAGACTGCTAAAGGTTAATGAGGGTGGACAAAGCCACTTCTGTACCATAACTGGGTCTGAAATTAAAAAACAATATCGACTGCTCTTTTTTCACTCCATTCCCTTATAACTTGAGAAACTTTCTCAGAATTGAGAAAGCCTTTTGGATAAAAGGTGAAATGTCTTCTACTTGAAAAATCCAATCCAGACGCCTGCTTTTTTAAACTTTTGTTGCGATGCAATTACCCTGGACGAGTGAGAGTCTTCACAGACTTATAACTTGATAAAAACTGAAACAGCCATAGAGCTTCTAGAGGATCTATACTTTTCAAATGATTTTCTAAAGGATTGTTTACCATTGTTTACTCAGCAATTCTCAGGACACAACTGCCTGAAAGAGTTTGTCTCATTCCATGCAAATCTGGGTTAGGTAAAAAGGTAAAAGTTTTCCCTGCCAGTCATGGCTGACTCTAGGGGGTGGTGCTCATCTCCGATTCACATCCGAGGGAGCCAGCATTTGTCCAAAGAGGCTTCTGTCACCATGTGGCTGGTATGACTATGTGCCAAAGCTCACAGAATGCTGTTACCATTCCCACCAAGCTTGTACCTATTTATCTACTTGTATTTTTTCATGTTTTTGAACTGCTAGGTTGGCAGGAGATGGAGCAAGTAATGGGAGCTTCACTCCATTTTGCAATGGCACTTGGGTCTTGAACTGTCAGGTTGCTGACCTTCTGGCTGACAAGCCCAGCATCTTAACCACTATTTAGTGATAAATCACAACTCATCTTCCAATTGAAGCAGAGAAAAAATGAGTAATAGTTTGAATTCAAACACTGAATTAAGAGGACGATTGAAAAAAAGCTTGAATTCTTTAAACAAACAGAATTGCATATAGTAAGAAGCAATATGAATATCTCTGTACTTTCTGTTGTTCAAAATAGTTCTTTTTAAAATGTTAAAAGGATCACATACTGCAAAGTTACAATAAACTTCTTATGTTCCCCCTCATATTGCTGTTCTAAAACTATTTTCTCCTTGCAGAATGAAGATACCGCATAATTCGAAATTTGCCATTTTAAAAGAGTCAAGGGTCGCTTGAGTTCGGCAGCATATAAATTTAACAAATAAATAAATATAAATTAGATTTTTTTTTACTGTTCATAGAGCATGATGACATTTGACCATTGGTCACATCATGCATATAAACAGAATTATTACCATCTCTCATCTGGGTTTTCATTTTCTTTAGACGCTAAGAAATTTCATTCCAATGTATATAGAATAATACAATTTGTCTTTCAGATTATGACAGCAATTTATTTCTCCCATCCCTCCCCAAGTTATCCAGGCACCAACTTTGATAAGAAGATTGCAGCTTACATTAATTCAGATTTACCTATTACTTTGCCAGTTAACAAGATTAGTTAAGTCAGAATTCTTTGATCTAAAGATTAAATGCTAGTTTAACGGAAATTGAGATTTTTGCCCAATGGTTAGGGCAGAGGAGGGAAGAAGCCACCACTCAATGTCTAAATGCGGCTACAATGAAAAAATTGCATTTTAAAATTCCTGTAATTCTTATCTTTATTTTCAAAAATATACTTACGCTGTTTCTCCTTGTTAGTACTGTGAGTTCCTGCTTCACATAGTTCAGCTGAAGTTGCAAGTTTTATTGCCTCTTCTTTTAGATCAAGTGTAGCTATAGAACCTACAGAAACATCATGTTTCTAACTTTGGAATAGCAGAAAATATAAATAAAATAGATTATTTTTCTACACAAGTTTTGAAAAAGCAGATGCAGAGGTTAAAAACGTTGAAATGCCTTTTGTATATTTCGTGCATCAGGCCATTTCAGTTACACGTTTGCATTTATGTTTTCCCAACTCCTATAAACTTTAGTTGAATTATTGTATTTGTAAATGGCTTTGATTTATGTTCTTTGTTCTTTATCAGCCTTGTGTCAAGCTATTACTTTTTCTTAAGAGCAATTCTTACCAAAACACCCAATCTGTTAGTTTCTTTTCCTTCCATCACTAACTCCCAAATAAATCAGCTGTGTTCCCATATCCTGTTGAGCATTTATTATTATTATTATTATTGCTCTATGTCTGTTCTTGAGTTATTTTATAAAGTCCATTATACAAAGAAGGTTTATCTTGCCTGGCACCTTCTGGAGTATTGGCAGTTCTGGGTTCAGAGTCATGCAGATTATTGCCTAATAGATACGTTTCTACTCCCTGCCTCTTTTCTCAGATTCACTCACTCAAAACAAAATGATCTTCTTTCACTTCCTATAGCAGTTTCCAATGTTTCAATTCAAATGGCTGGGATGTTCATAATTTATCAGATGTTCATAATTTATCAGATGAATAGCCTTAACTTATTTTATTCCATATGATGGTTCAAAATTTTTCATAATTAGATAACCCAGCCTACAAAATCTGTTAAATATTGGTGCATAATCAGTACTCTTATAATAGAATACCTCTGAATCACACTGCTGGCTGTTACAAGGATTTACTCGCTGATATTTCCAGAACTTAAATATGCTAACATAGGAAACAAAACCAATCTTTGATAAAACAAAGAAGAGATTGTCCAGTGGCCTTAATGAGTTAAAATGGAAATTAAGTAAGAATTTTCGACAAAAGTGTTTCAACCTGTTATCCAGTAATAAATTCTACTTTTTTTTTCCATCACCCAAAAATGCTAATTTTCCAGGGATTTGATGAACATATACCCTTATACTTGTTATGATAGAATGGTCATGGTTTTAAATAAGAGGTTAGCTAATTAAATTGCTGAACCTTACAAACCAGTATAGTATCTGAGAGTACCAAAGGAAAGTTCTTCAACTATTTTACAAATGAGTTCACTTAGCAAGACAAGGAAACAAAATAATAGCAGAAATCAATTAATGGCTAAAATAATTGAAATCTGAGATATTGAAGGTTTTCTTAATGTCACACACTTATAGTAGTTTTAAAGGGTTTTACTTATTTCTTATTAAGGATATACAAATGTTATAACAACATGCTTCCCAGTAAAATCATATTTTTCTTTAAGTCCATTCCTGGATATACTCAGATTAGTCATTCTCTTGACCTTTGGAATAAGATTCCAAGGATACTTGAAAAGATTTCAGAAAATCAGCTATATTACATAAAATCTATAATCCAATGCAGATATTACGTTTTTTCAGACGAAAAACCAGGAATACGTTGATCTCTCTAAAAGCCTGTGTAATTTTTAGACAGAAAATTTTTTTTAACTTTCTTTTCATTTAAGTGTATTAAAGATTATTAACTAAGTTTACTGAATGTAAGATTCAATTAATGGAGAATAATCCATATATCCTAGATAACATCAGAATCTGTCTAAAAAGAATTTGGCTTTCAAATTCATTATATTGGATTTTGAATTATATATCCCAATTTGAATGTCAGTCTTATATAAAGAACTATGGATTTATCAAGCAAGAAGTACAAGAAAAATGTATCAAGCAAGAAGTATAACCAAAAAAAAAATTGTCTGATGCAAAGGCAGTGCTACTTCAGATTTACAGATTTGAATTAATATGAGTTTACTCTCTGTTTATGAATTGGCTGCCAACACAATGGAGAAACAGAACAACATTACTCTGCGTAATCATGACTTAATGCTGTATTTAAAAATTGAAGTATTCTTTATATGATTTTTTTTCTGGTATTTTTCCCATTTTTTCTTTCATTTCTATGCAACAAATGTCTTTTATTTTCAGTAACCCATAGAATAATTAATATTTTAATTATCAATTCAATTAGTTTAGATCAGATTTTGAAAAGAAGGATACATAAGAAATGTAATTTCTTAAAATTATAAAATTTATATTTTCTTCAAATGGAAGAGTAGAGAAAAATTTAAATATTATTGGAGACTGTTAAGCAAATATCAGTGTCTGGAAAAACTGGTATCTACTGATATATGAAAGACCAATTTGTGTAAACACCTTTCCATGAGTTTACTGATGAAAGAAAGAGATGTAATATTTGAACCTTGGGACTGATAAACGCTATACTATATGACTTGAATTTTTCTAATATAGTATTTGTAATAAAACTAATTTATCAAAGAACTGTGCTCCCGAATCTCTGCTTATTATCTTTCCCAATCAAATATGAGTACAAATATGGGTGAAGTTTGACAGATTTTTTTATTTGGAAAAATATAAGTGTCAAAAAAAATAATGAACATGTGGAATAGATTTTTTTTATAAATAAATAATAGCATGGTGGGATGAATATTTTATTATGATTTAAATAATTAACTACCTCAGATTTTTTTACTCATCCAAAGAAATAAAAAGTCCATACAAGCTGGATCAGGAATAAGAAAGCTTCAATAAGAAGCCACATCTATATTATTACTGTTTTATTACTTATTATTTATAATTTACAAGGAAAAAATAAAAACGGAAAACTTACTGTCGCATCTGAAATACCCTGTATACTTAATAGTTAGAAAAGAAGGATATTTTTGTGACAGAAAACATGATGGTAGAATTTCTATCAAATCCCTTATTTTCAGGCTACAAAACATTGGTTAGTATCTCAAGATTGATCATGTTCCAGATTTCATCAGATGGTATCCTAGTAGAGGCTCATGCAGAAAGATACTTGAATAATTTATACATGAATGTCCCTTGATATGACCTGTGGAAGACACCAGCAAAGAAATCAGCATGGTCAGATCAGTTTTGGATAGCAGAAATTAAAATGCACTTGGAATTCTGGTATGAGAGACTTGGATATTTTACCCCATAAGATCCCAAATGGGACAATGTTGTCCAATCCAAAAGTCCAACTATGATCTATCTTTAATTCACACCAGAATCCATGATGTAGACTGATGTGTGTTTGGGAATGGAATTCAGCTGACACTAAGAGGTGCTTTTAGATCATCATGCTTAGTTGATTATGATTTTTAGTTAATATTTAAACAAATTACTGAGTTGTACCAGGCTCTTTAAAGATTTTAAACTGTAACATGATGATATCATGTAATTGTTCCAAGATATAGGAAACATGCCTCACACTTGTTGGATTTTTTTTCTGTGAACATATATGTACTTTTTGATGTGACAACAATGTAATGATTAATTTAGGTATTTCAGGAAATATCTGGGAGACTGATCAGAAAACATTTCTGATATTTGATCATGATTTTTTAAATTTTTGTATTTATTTCAAAAAGATTATTGCTCCAAGAAAGCTGTGAGCTTGGTTTTTGCATTACAAAGAGTGACAGAATGGCCAGAAAATTTGAGAAGAAAATTGTTAGACTGTACTTGTGGGATAGATTGCAACAACTCACAAAGAATTATGAGGATTAAAAAATCTATGAAGACTGCTCGGAATTTACATGTTAGAAAATGTGGTAATGTGTGAAATTTTCCAGAGATAAGAATTTGGTTGGAGATTGATTAATTGACTGATGCCATCAAGTTGGTATTGATTTTTATTACACAGAATAGATTTTCTCTAATATAATTTGTCCTCAACCTGATCTTTCCATTCTTCCAATACTGGATCCATTGCCACTATAATAGTGTCCATCTACCATGCTATGGCAGATAGTCATCCTCTTCTCTTTGTTTCCACTTTTGCCAGTATTATAAACTTCTCAAGAGAGCAAGATCTTCACATAATGCATCTAAATATGATAATTTGAGCCTGGTCACTTGTGTTTTAAGTAAGCACTTTGGATTAGTTTGTTCCATAATCCGTTTGTTTGTTTTGGCTATCCGTGGTATTCTCAGTATCTTCTCCAACATGGAGAACATCATTACTTGTATGTTGCTTCTTCAAAGTCCAGATTTTAATTCTATAGAATATAACAGAAAAAAAAAACATCTGTATGATTCTGATCTTCATAGGCATAAACACATTGTGGCATCTGAATATTTTTTTCCAAGGCCTTCATTGTTATCCTTCTAAATTGTAATCTATAGCGTATTTCTTAACTGCTATTTTTTTTACTGTTGATGGTTGATGCGAAAAGGAGGAAGCTGTCCACCACTTCAATACCTCATTGTCCTTTCTCAGATTTATTGATGTATCTGTTGTCATTAATTTGGCCTTCTTTATATTTAATTTTTTAAACTTTATTATTTTCATTTAGTTTTATTACTAGTGCCTGCAAATCCAGTAAGTAGCAATAATAGTCTATATTATGCTTCAGTAGAGGGGTGAGGAAGAGAAAGAAGAATACAATGCTTGTTTTGGTGCAACTGTCAGACTTTTTTAAATAAAATATTGTTTTGAAAGAAGCAGAATATTTAAGGATATAATTTTATAGGTTAAGCAATCAGTGATATTACTTGAACCTAATTAGGCAGGATCTGTTGTTAATTTGTATCCTAGGAGTGAACTGATAAGGCACTCATTTCTTTAGCAGTGAGCCATTAATTCTGAGAAATCTTTCTGGAGACTTCTCAGATTCAGAACATTTTCAGAGAAATGGGGTTGTCTGTCATATTTCTAGGCTGCCCAACTCAAGATAACCCTGTAACATTGCACTTCCCACTCTGAGGTTGTCTTCAGACTCCGATCTGTATGTAATGAAAACATTATCAAAATACGGGCATTTCAGAGCATAGATTAGGTAGGAGCAGGAAAATGTAGTGTAGGAATGGGTATGTCTTAAGATTTTGAGGTAATAATCAGTTAAAGTACTTACATATATTACTGCTGTTACTTTGAGTGGAATAAATGTTTCTTCATGTGTGACTTCAGGTAAGTGATAGGTGATGGACTATTCAGTCCTCAGTCTGCATTAATGTCTGTTTTTCCAGGGTTCCCAATAGCATTTGGTCATCAACAGCTACACAGATAGTGTCACTCTTAAGGGAGAAAGAAATTTTAATAAATCGAGTGGTTTAAAACCTTTTTTAAAATTGTTGTTCAGATGCTAGGTTGTGTCTGACCCCTCATGACCCCATGGACTACAGCACACCAGACCTCCCTGTCCTCCACTGCTCCCTGAAGTCCGCCCAAACCATGCCTACCACGTTGACATTATCTAACCATCTAATCCTCTGCTGTCCCCTTCTCCTTTTGCCTTCAATCTTTCCCAACATCACAATCTTTTCCAATTAGTCCTCTCTTCTCATTAGGTAGCTAAAGTATTTGATCTTTAGCTTCAGTATCTGTCCTTCCAAAGAGCAATCAGGGTTGATTTCCTTTTGGATTGACTGGCTTGATTTCCTTGCAGTCCAAGGGACTCTGAAGAATCTTCTCCAGCATCATAATTCAAAGGCATCAATTCTTTGGCATACAGCCTTTCTTATGGTCCAACTCTCACAATCGTACATTACTACTAGGAAACTATAGCTTTGATTATATGGACCTTTGTTGGTAGGGTGATATCTCTGCTTCTTACTGCACTGTCTAGGTTTGCCATTGCTTTCCTCCCAAGGAGCAAGCGTCTTTTGATTTCATGGCTGCAGTCACCATCTGCAGTGATCTTGGAGCCTAAGAA
>JANHZU010008144.1:182782-196041 GCA_032468055.1 Acrochordus granulatus
TGAAACAAGTAACCATGATTAACACACAATATAAAGCAGAAATAGAGCAAACGAACCAGCACTTACGGATCTGCTTCAAGGCAGGCTCTGGCCTCGGCTGCTGCTTGCTGGCTCGGAGGATCCGCTGCTGTCACTTTAAAAGGGCTTTTTCCCTCAGTTTTTCCAGGTGTCCTGGGCAGTTTGCAAATGCTTCTTGTCTCGGAGGAGCAACAAGGGGGAATTTCTGCTTTCTTTTGGCAAGGACTAGGACAATTTCTGCTTAATTTTGTGTATGCACATGCGTGTGCTTTGAGAATATCCCTGAGAAGAGGGGGAGGGGACTTCCTGGAGATTGAATCTGGAATCTGAAGTCTCGGGAGTTCAATCTCTTGAATGCTTTTCACTTAATTTATGCTGTTTACACAGCGAGAGAGGAAAGCTCCATTGTGAGATTTCCCACGTGAGCTCATCGCGTGGTGCTCGTTGCGATCAGGATGTCGACCTGCCGCCATGTGGCAGCAGAGGCAGAACACGCGCACGCACACTGCCACCCGTATGGGAATGGAGTAAACTGCACGTGGCAGAGTTGGCAGAACACACGTGCGCGCTTGCCATGTCGGCAGAACTCACGCACAGGGTTGCCGCCTGTGGAACAATGGAGTAAAGCACGAGGTAGAGTCAGCAGAATGCACACGCGCTTGCCACGTTGGCGGAACTTTCACGTGGGGTCGCTGCCTGAACAAGAAATACAGAGCGTGCTGGCTGATGATGCGCAAGTTATCGCGTGAAATTTGCTTGTCGTGTGAGTTGCGGCTCGTTTAGCAGAATAAATTTTATTAAATTTTTTTGCTCATCATGCGAGTTTCACATCTTATGAGTGACTCGTCTTGTGAGGTACCACTGTATATTTGAACTGCCATGTGTCACAAAATTCAAGTGTGAAATGTATCTGAATTTTAATTTAGATACCAATTTCACATTTACCTCAATTTTTAAGCTAGTTTGAAAAGTATACCCCTCACCAAAACATAATTGGCTAAATCATGTGATTTGTTTAAGAAAAAAATTGATAAATCCATTATAGGCAGTCCTTGATTTACAGTCTCAATTGAGAGCAGAATTTCAATCATAAGTCATTGAAGTAATAAGTTGAGACATGTGACTGGATTCAATTTTACAACCATTTTTGATAGTCATTAAGTGAGTTATGCTGCAAAGTGTTGTTACAACGTTGTTGTAAGTGCAAGCCCATTTTATCCAATGGGTGTTTTTTGCCAGAAAGCAGCAAAAAAAAATCGCAAAATGCAATTGAGACTGTTGGAAACTGCAACCAGTCATAAATGTAAGCCAGTTGCCAAGTGCTCAAAATGCAGTCACATGACTGCAGGGTTTTTGTGGCAGTCATAAAGGATGGGTCATGAGTAACTTTGTAGGGTCCATCGTAATATCAAACAGCTGTTAAGTGACTAGCTGTAAGTTGAGGTCTACCTGTTTGGGGTTGGGTTTTTTAAATTTATTTTTCTTTTTAAATTGTTTACCTTCTTAAATGTCATAAAGTATACTTAACACATTTCCAGAAAATAATCAGGCAAACATCATGTTTACAGAATCTCATCTGTTCAGAATGCGGAGATGAGTTTACTTTGCAGAGCCAGTTGGCCCTACATATGGAAGAACATCGCCAAGAGCTTTCTGGAAGCAAAACCCATATCTGTAAAACCTGTAAGAAAGAGGTTGAAACTGCTTCCCAACTAAAGGAACATATGAAAACTCACTACAAAATAAGGTGAAAATGGTTGATTATTTATATACATTCATAAATGGGTTAAATAATGATAAACTGTTCTAATTGATTTGTTGCGCTGTGGCATTCTCCAAAATACCGTTAGATGATTTTTAATAATCCTGAAAAATGCTCAGATTTCATATCTGATGATTTTTGAACCAGGGCGGGGGAACAGATTTCATACCTGAATCATACATTGGAGAGTTCTTACACTTTAATAGAGTCTTTATTAATAGATGTAATTTCTGAGAATCCACATTGATTAAGCCGGCTGGTTTTATCCATACCTTAAATTTTCAATAGACTGCAGAAGAAAGTTGTACCTAGTGACATATGAAGTAACCCAGTTAGCACATAGCTTCCCTCTTAAAAGATAAAGGTTTCCCCTGCCAGTCATGTCTGACTCTAGCGGGCAGTGCTCATCTCTGTTTCATAGCCGAAGAGCCAGCATTGTGCAGAGATGCTTCTGGGTCATGTGGCCAGCATGACTATATGCTGAGATGCACAGAACATTATCTTCTCACCAAATCAGTGGTACCTGTTCATCTGTTTGCATTTGTACATGTTTTCAAACTGCTAGGTGGACAGGAGCTGGAACAAGTAACAGGAGCTCACCCCATTATGTGGCAGCGCTTGGGTCTTGAACTGCCAAGCTGCCGGCCCAGTGTCTTAATCTCTTGGCCACCACCATGCTCCTCTGCCTTCTTCTTAATACCAGCATTTATGTGTGATCTGCTCATATGACTATAGTAGGTGACTTACCTGCCCTTGGTGTTTGCTGCTACTACAGTTTTAAGGCAAGAAGCATCACTGATGCAAGTCGGTAATCTTCATTTGTCACTAACCATTGTTCATAGTCTTTAGCATAGATTGCATTCTAGGAGCAATTTTTGCCAGCATCATGTAACTTACATTGTATATTGGCAGGAAGCAGAGCTGAAAGCTTGCTATTCCCAGATTTCTGAGTATATACATATATTTTCTTGCTTAGAACAGAACACGAAGGATATATAAAGTACACAGCAATTCCAGATTGCAGTCTGTCCATAATCATTAAAAGCTTTTTCTATAAGAATTTGGGAGATAAATAACCTCCTAGCATTTATGGAGTCAGGACCTGTCAGGAATACATATTTCAGTTTAAAGTTTGAATTTATGAAAGTAAGAAAGTTTCCTAAAAAGGTCAATTGCAATTTAGATACATGACTTACACTCTTAGGCCCGGTTCATGCATTTGCCGGGACAGCACATCCATTCATGAGGTAGAGGAGCAGCGCAGACCTCTTTCCTACAGCAGGCCAAAAATGGTATATGGACAAATAAAGTCCATGTGGAGCCCATATGCTCAGTGGTTTATTATGTGTGATCTCCCCTACCATCTTTTTTTTCCTTTTCTGTGTGTGAAAAATTGGCTCAGAACCAGTTTGGCATTTTCGTGTAGCAAATTCCAAAGTCCTTTAACGTATATATTATAGACAACATTTCTGTGAAGACTCTCACTCGTCCAGGGTAAATTCAATTCTGAAGAAATTGAAGAAATTCACAGAATTGAGAAAGCCTTTTGGATAAAAGGTGAAACGTCTTCTACTTGAAGAAAAAAATCCGATCCAGATGCCTGTTTTTTAAACTTTTGTTGCGATATAGACAACATTTCTTCTTTTTTTGAAGTGCTGTCTCTGAACTCAGTTCCACTGCATGCATTTCAACAAGGACTGCAGCTTGATTTAAAGACAGTTTAAATTAATTAAAAATTAATCATGTGAATTTTTATTGATTAATCAACTAATTTATTAGTTAAATATGTTTTTTTTTTGCTAATGCATTTGTGTCAGAGGCATAACCTTCGTAAAGGTGCTCCACTTTATCAGAGATGGAAGAATTCCTATTTTAATACGATGTTTGTTATCTGCAGTTTCTTTCAATTAATTTAGAACATTTTTTGATCAATTAGAAATGAACTGGCATCCTAAGTAGTCCTTCCTTTCTGGCATTTGTAAAAAAAAAAGAGAGAAAAATTAAGTTGTTTTGGTACTAACAGTGTGGCATTTGTTACTCTTTGTAACAAATATATTGTTACTCAATATAGCATATAATGCTTATTAGAATAAAATATCCATCACATAATAATGATTATACTATGTTGTTTCCAGCAGGATTTTTTGTGTACCTGAACAAAATTTTGTTTTATTGTGTACCTGAACAAAATTTTCTACATAGTTAATCATGGAAACAATGAGAAAAGTAGTTTATTTTCAGATCAGTTAATGACTATATGGTTAAAATATAATAAATGATTAAATGACCATTTAACCATAATATATATCAATAATGACTATATGGTTAAAATAAAATAAATATCAGTAATGACTATATGGTTAAAATTAAATACATTTCATTGTTTTTGTGTTCATAGGGTATCAAATACCAGGTCATATAATAGAAATATTGACCGAAGTGGCTTTACATATTCGTGTCCACATTGTGGAAAGACTTTCCAGAAACCAAGTCAGTTAACACGACATGTTCGAATACATACAGGTAAGGTGAACAAATCCATCAAACATATGTTTGAATTTGTTGATAGATCTATGAAATCCAAATTGTTTGCAGTATGTATGTTACATGTGTATAGGGTAATTGATGTGGGAAAAACAAGAACTGAACCAAACGTAAAGAGGGGATACAGCCTAGAGTCATTATGCATGCACAAATGCCAGAGATCTGATCTCTTATGAAGATTGTTAGCCATATCTGGAGGACAGCAGATATGGGCTGGCAGTTGGAGAAATTCTTGTGACCTTGAAACTTCAATAAATCTTTAGAACTGAGCTGGCTGTGTCTCTGCCTAGCAATTAGATTTTTAAAAACATGTAATGCCTTGCTAGCTCTTCATAAAAATGAAAGCATAAAAATGCACTGGCCTAAATTTTATTTAAAAAACTATAATATCCATACCTTACCATTTCAGGCAATCTGAAATACCCTTATGAAATACCACTCACATGTGAGTGTGCTACATTAACTATGTATGCCATTGTTCATTTCCCTTTCAATAAGGGTAAATTTCTGAAGTGATGAGCCTCATCTGCTTGTGGAAATCATTTATGGTCAGGATTCTATCTTATATGGAGAGCTCACATAAATATAAAGAAGATTTCCCACTACAGATGTTCATTTTCATTATAGAGAAAATAGGGCAATGGGAATTTTGTCTACATTAACCTCTGTTTTTTTGTCTGCTTCAGAATTCTAATGTTGTGCAAGAAATTAGTATTTCAGTTTTCAAAACTAACTATATTGAATACAATGAAAAATATACATTTAACGCATTGCAATAATTGTTAGGGTTTGCAGTATATTTTACTTTTTGAATTAATCAATAAAGATATTTTAAAAAGTTTAATTCCTACAAGTCCTTGACAATACATTTTTTATCTTTTTCCCCCAATGTATTTTAATGAAATTTGGTAACAGGACACTAAGACTTTTTAAATTAATATTAAGAATAAAAAAAATGAAAAATCTTAGTCATCACAAAAATATCAGAAAATAACTTGATTAGCTTCTAGTAGATCCTGAATTTTCCCATGTATGTCCTTCCTAAACAGTAAATCATCTCAATCAATTTGTATAAGAGCTGCAATCAAAGGTTGCTGAGGAACAGTACTCCACCCACCAGTGGGATGAATGTGTCCATGACATGTGTCTATAATCCAAATTTTCCCATCTAAGAAAAAATATCAGGCAGTCTAAAGTTAAGTTCTTGGCGTAAATCTGAACAACTTTGCCTCTATCAACAGCCACTATTATGGCATAATGAAACTAATTTATTGAGTTTGTAGCTTAAATCATTGTATACCTCTTTTAACAATTCAGATTTTAAGAGTTTTTTTCATTTTTCTAATGCTGCTGTTTATTGATGCGAAAGTGTTTCTTTGTTTTATATGTGCATTGTTTTAGGTGAAAGGCCATTTAAGTGTAGTGAATGTGGAAAGGCTTTTAATCAGAAAGGTGCATTACAAACCCATATGATCAAACACACTGGTGAAAAACCACATGCCTGTGCCTTTTGCCCTGCAGCCTTTTCTCAGAAGGGCAACCTTCAATCACATGTTCAGAGAGTACATTCAGAGGTAAATCACATGGTTGTTCTCAGTGATTTGGAAATGTATTTTCTATTTAAATTAATAGCAGACATGTGTATGGTTTGTTGGGATTTTCCTCTAAGGTGAGCTCTAGCTAAAGAACTTGAAAGCTTAGGTTTTTTATAAACATCTTGACTCCCAGTGTTCATCATGATTCTGATGCAGAAGAATCCTAGGAGTCAAATTTTTCAAACGATCACAGTTTGGTCTGCTATTAATGTTACACTGCATACTTTTATTTTCTATACATAAATAGAAGTTTCTGGGGAAAAGCAAACAATTACACTGTAATTAAATTAAGATGAAAATGGGAAAATTATCTGCTCTCTTGTTTGGGCTGACAACAAGGCTGTCCGTTGAACCCAAAAGATGGTTCAATCCAAAATATTCTTATTTGTACAACATTTGTGTGTACAAATCCCATAATTGATATTTTATGGGATTTGTGCCAATATGTACTTCTCCATTATTTTGAAAGTGAACTTGAACACAAATTTAATCTATTGCATCCAAACTCCATTTGTTAAGGATCTGTCAAAACTTCACTGCATAGATAGTCCCTGTTTCGCAACCATCTCGTGCTGTGACTATTTGCAATTACAATGGTGATAAAGAAGTAACTTTGCAACCTTTCCTCACATTTACAAGCTTCTTAGATCTCTAAAACAAAGGAAAGCTGAAGTAAGATCATAAGCACAGTTGTGGTTTCATTTATTGACTACTTTGCTTATCGGCAAGTTTCAGTTGTGCTACCTGTACATTGTTTTTACTACTGACCTTTCCCTATAACTTTCTTGTCTGTTGTTACTATGTGACTTCTTTGGGTGTTCCTATATAATGCCAGGTAAGTGAAGAGTTGCTTGATGGACAATGTGACATATGCCCCACCTTTCTCAGATGGTGCTTGCTTGATCTCAAGTTAAATATGAAGTAGATACCAATAATATCTACTTAGTTAGAAGGTTTAGCCTTCTGATCCATGCAATATGCTTATGGCTAAGGTTTTTCAAATGCTTCTGCCTTTGAGCATAATATGTTTAACTATCTTGACAACTCAAGAATAAAAGAAATGTTCCCAAAAAGTTTATTTTATTATAATTATTTGCAAATTAAAACAGTTATAATAAAATAATATATATTAAGTACCGACACGATCTATGTAATAATTTTTGTACATAAGAATATACGTATAAAGAATTCTTTCTTTTGTTCCTAAAGGTGAAGAATGGTCCTATGTATAATTGTACAGAGTGTAGCTGTATTTTCAAAAGTTTAGGCAGCTTAAATACTCATATCAGCAAGATGCATATGAGCATCACACAAAACACAACAAACTCTACAACAGAAACAGCTCATATTACAACGGTAACGTTTATATTCTAATAATATCTTTGCCCACTTGCCTTATATGTCTGTGTGCACATGTGTGAAATATTTACGTTACATTGGTCTAGGTGAAACAACATTCATTGTGAATTTCTTACCTTTATAATGAATTAGTTTTCAAGAATACAGGGCTGTTGAGCTGTTTACTTTTACTATTATAGTCTGTAATCTTACCTTGTGAACAGTTTCTTTTCATCTAGATCCAGCTGATAAAACAAGCTGGATCTAGATCTCCAGAATGGTTTTATCATGATCTAATCACAATTTTCCAATCTATAGAATACTCCAGAAATATTTATCATTCTTGCTTCAACAAACAACAGTCATTCTTTGAATCAACTTTGATAATCATCTTTTTTTCTTCTTTTTTCTGTCTAGAGTTTTCTCGCAAGTGCAGGGTCTGCTTTCTTTTGATTGAACAAATACTGATCCATTGATTGCAACATAAATTGTTGCTCAAACCTGATGTTGTGGGCTGAGAGAGAGAGTGACTGGCCCAAAGTCACCCAGTTGGCTTTCATGGCTAAGGCAGGATTAGAACTCACATTCTCCTGTCTTCTAGTGTGGTGCCTTTACCACTAGACAAAACTGCTTTTCCAACTGTGACAATAAACCATTTTTTCTGAAAGCACTGACAGTCTTTAACAAATAGTTTTCTTCCAAATCTAGAATGTTAATTGCATGAAAACAATTGTTAAATCATTAAAGAAAGGAACTATATGGAATAGTGTTATAAATAGTTTTTGTGCAACAGTATTTTCATGCTAATATAAAAAGAAAACCTAAAATATTTGGTTAATATTACTTATATTATTTAAAATCTTGAATTTTAAAATTTATTATTAAAATTTATTAGAACAGCAAAATGTGTTCTTTTGAAAAATGTTGAGCTTCACGTTTCATAAAACCTTCCCTTTTGAATGCAAAATGGACCGTTTTGAATACTCGTAAAGAATTTGAACCCGTTTTGCACTAGAAAGAAAGACAGAAAGTGCAAAATATTAAAATTTAAAATCTTGAATTTTAAAATTTATTACCACCTTATATTAATTATTTCCAGTTAAATATGCTAAACAGCAGAATAACAATTTAAATTGTATTGTTAGAAAATTGATGTAACTAAAATAATTGACTAAATATAAATAGTGAATAAGTATATGACAATTCTCTACCTTAGAATTTTATTTAACTGGGTATGTGGCTACTTGGTATTAAAGTCATTAGAAATCTGAGTTTTAATGAGATAGCTTTTATTTCAATATTTATTTGAATAATATATTTTTGCTTATATGATATACACTATATAATTTTATGTCATTTGTAAATGTACAGAAATTTTATTATTTCTTTTATTTAAAAAATCTCGACTACTGTTTGTTAAAGTCACATATATCCCCAAAGTTCTGGGGGGTAGAAAACATTTCTGTGAATTGTCTCTGGAATTTTAATGCAGTTTCAAAACTTCTAAATCTAATGAAAAGTCAAAATGAGCCTGCAAAATATAGTTAATCGTCTTCTCCACAAGTAGACTATTTTTACAATAAAGAAATTATTCTTTTTTTCAGTATCATTCATAAATGCTTTTACAAAGAGTTTTTAAAACATCTTTCTTTACTTAAAATCATCATGACCTAGCAAGTATTTGCAGGTATTCATTGTAATGAATAATTCATTCTAATATACTGGCTTTGCTTTAAGGGTTGTTTTGACTTCAACTGATTCTCTTGGTATTTTTGATGAGAAATACAAACACATGAAAAAAATCAGTTGACTTTTCCAAAAAAATAGGCATTTATTAGTCATGCCTTCAACATATTAATGATTTTTTATCTTTTAATTAATAAATATTCAATCATCTCAGACAATAAATTTTCTAGATTTATATATTTTTATCAGGACTGCTGCAAGTTTATCCTAGCATAATCTTAATGGAACTAATTCAGTTTTATTACTCGATCATGTTTGTTTCGAAAAGTTAACTTTTTTTTCTTCAAATAGGATTCAGTGGCTCAACCACTAACATTAACAACAGTTAATTTATTGCAACCTGTTGACAGTAAATGGAAAAATGTGAGTATTCAGCTTCTTAATAATGTGTTATTAATTTTGTAAAATCTGTTAAGGGGTTCATTGTGGAACTTTTCATATATTTCATGTATTCCACACACTATGTCAAGGAAATGCAGTTATCCTTGAGATATTTTTAAGGTCTTTATGATATTATTTGTGACTTTGCTGTTACCAAATAATCTTGTATAGCTTGCAGGAATGCTGGGTAATCTAGCAACTTCCCTCATAACTGGAAATAATATATTGAGCATTCTTGCATTTCAGTTTAACAGCAAAGATAATCAACATGGCTATTCCTGACATTGTTGGATGCCTATTTAAAAAAAAGAATCAAATGCACTTGAGTAGAAGATGAACACTGCCAAACATTGCATATCTCATAATCAAAAAAGGATGTGGACTTCAGATGTAATAGCCAATATTAATACCAAAATTCTGGAAAGGCTAGAAATGGATTATCTAGCAGACGCCACTGGAATCAGCAAGGAATAAAATAACCTAAAATTAGACATGAAATCAATAGTATTTGTAGTCTACAAGGTTAAATTTATCATATATCTGGGATTTTGAACATTTTGCCTTCTTTTACTTTTTCACAAAATGCCTTATGCAGCTAAAACAATTAAAATGTAAAGATGAATCAAGTAAAAGGTAAGCTGTTAAAGTAACACATTAGGGAACTAATAATCACCCCATTTAGAATATATTTTTAAAGTTATATGTAGGTAGGTTCCTGCAATTAATTAGCTGTTATGGAATATTCACAAATTAACAACAGTGGAATCAGAATACTTCAGCAAAAGAACACTAGTGGCAGCATTTTGCAGAACTCATGTGTCTGAGCTTTCTACAAAAACCAGAAAGTATTCAGGGTATAGGAAATCTTAAAAATTATGAATCTCCTGTTCCAAGTACATTTGTACATTTGTTTTACTTATTAATCAATTTTTATGCTACCAGTTTCATTCCAACTAATGGCACTTACAATTAGAACATCCATAGTACAAATAACAATATCAAATGGCAAAACATCCACAATAAATACAAACATGAAACTAGCCTTGGTAAAAAAAACTAAAACATACACAGCAAACAATATAATAAAAACATTTTTGTTGTTCAGTCACGTGTCCGACTCTTCGTGACCCCATTGACTGCATTACGCCAGGCCTCCCGGTCCTGCACTGCCTCTCGGAATCTTCCCAAGCCCACACTGATCACACTGACTATGCTATCTATCCATCTCATCCTCTGCCATCCCCTTCTTTACTGCTATTTATTATTTATTAATTCATAATATGTCTAAATGCAAAAATCCTTTAATAATTACCCAACAGCTCGCTATTTAATTTAGCACAATGGGTCTTTACTTTTCTGTGGAAGGCTACTGCAGAAGTAGCAGTATCAAATATCTAATGCAGAAGTAGCAGAGAATCTAATATCTAAAGAAAGTCTATAATGTTGGTGTTGAGATGGAAAAATATTGTCTTGTGTATAGCCTTAATCCTCTTTATTTTCATGAAAGTATATGCTTTTCTGGATCTTTTCCTACTATGTAGATATCAGATGGGTAGGTTTTGGATCTTCTCCTACTATGTAGATATCAGATGGGTAGGTTTTGGATCTTTTCCTACTATGTAGGTATCAGATGGGTAGGTTTTGGTAAGAGGAGAACCAAGAGAATGTGAACTATTCACATCTCCTATTGTCTAACAAGCCTAATCAGGCTAAGTGAGAAAGATAATCACCCTGGAATGGTGTTCCCTAACCAACTTTTTCTCAGACTGAAGATGCTACTTGGATAAGCAGCAAAATATCTCAGTCCAAAAGAAAAGAAGTCCACTTGTCATAACTCAATTTCCAAGTGGTCTTCAAAGGCAGACCCAAGAAGAGCTCCTTGCACCTATTACTGAATAAGCCATTCTGTTGGCTAAAAAACTTTTTGAGACTTACATAGAAGCTTAGAAAAAGATGAAAATGAATACTTTAATGAACATAGAGACTCTGTGGTTGCGCAAGGCCCAAACCATTATTCGAATTTGTTCTCAAAATACCCACAGACCTGTTGCTTACTTCAGCATTATTTATTTGTAGCAATGCTTTGCTCTGAACCAATCCTTTCCAATGTTGCCTAGAGTTTTTTGAAAATACTCCACAATATTTAGCTTATTTTCATAATAGGCATTTTCTGAGTTTACCCACAATTTCCAGTACTGCTATATAAATGGACATTTTAAAACACTGTACATTTTTTTCAGTTATGCTCCAGATCATTTTAACTACCATTTTATGTGAATTAAACTGAAATGGAAGTCACTATAACCTCTGTTGAAACATTTAAAAGCATGCTGAATGAAAACTTTCAGACAGATTCTTTATTTATGTAGGAATATTTGCAAAATTAATCCCAACAGATAGCTAGAACAATTTTTTCAGGTACTAGAATAGTGCCATTGCATAAGAATATATTTAATATTAATTTTGCCTTACTTTGCTGTTTAAATAGTTTGGGAAGAACATAGATGGATCAGACTTTATTAAAAGATAACTATATCTGATTCTTTCAGGTAAAAAAAATGAGAGAATTTGCTATAGTCTGAATGTAGTCATCCAGCCCTGAATTTAAAAATTGGGAAAATCCTTATATACCGATTTGAGACAGATGGCGATATTTAGACTTTCGACATTTAGACTTCATTTTTTAAAAACAATCTATTTGTGTTGGTTTTCCAAAACAGGGTAACAGAAGCACCAGCACTCCAGCAGCTTTACTCCTATGCTAGAAAAATGTTCAAGAAATGAAAAATACATTAGTTCTATGTTGTGTATATCAATAGCAGTTCTTTATGTTTAAAACTGTAGATACAATAAGACCAAATAATATTTCTTCAGGTCCTGTGTAAATTATACATAAGAAGTAAAATGGACACTAATTGCTGTGTAGAGGAGAAAGAGAAGTTTCAGTAGAGGCATGATTAGAAAATGAATAGTGCCGAATAATTTACAAGGCTTTTTATTTTAAATGTAATTTTATTCCAGTACTTGAACAATAACGGCCAGTTGTTCTGTTGACAGAGAATTATGTTTTTGGTTCCTTGCTCTTTATTTCTATACCATTCTCCTCAGAAAACTCAGTGGCTTACTCTCTTGCTTACACTAATGGGTTTAAAAGAATACAAAAAGCAAAACCCAAGAAAACAATGAACCTCCTCCCTATCAATTGATATAATTTGGCTTATGCATGCAGACCATCACTGATTAGAGACTGATTTATAAACATTACTTTTTTAGATATGAACAAGAATTTTTATTCTTAGTAATTGTTAAGATTTATTGGTATTTCTACAAATTTTTAAAATGGGTTGAGCTTAAGGTTACAAGGTATTAGAATTGCTGCATTTCATAAAATATTCTCACAACATAGCATTCACATTATTTTCAAGTATCTTTCCATCTTTTAAAATTGTTATTATATGGTTTATAAAACAGTACACACACTTTTCTTGATTTTGTTATGCAGTAAAGCTCCAATTAATGAACTGTCTCCTTTTTTTGTAATGAATTCAGGCTGCATTCATATATCCTTTTTTTGATAATTAGTCTCTGTAAAATTTCTGATTTGTGAAAATTGCTTGAATTTAACATTGTAGAAACAGTGCTTCAGTAAAGAGGAAATAATTTTGATGGCCAACGTTGAAATTTTACTGCTTGTTTGCTGTTGGATTATGAAATAGTATAGCCCAATTTCATTTTAAAAGATTAGCTTAATTCAAAATGTTCTATATAATTTCTAAAATATATTTTGCAAATTACATTTGTATACTCACAGCTTATCTATGACTTATCAACAGGCAGAAAATCCAGTAACTTCAGGTGCAGGACATCAAGGTCAG
>JANHZU010008144.1:196141-206631 GCA_032468055.1 Acrochordus granulatus
ACATCAAGGTCAGCAATCAGTAACTGATGTCATTCAACAACTCCTTGAGTTGTCAGAGCCAGTGGAAAATAATCAGTCCCAGCAACCTAGTCAGCAACTCAGTATGGCCGTGGGAATCAACAGAGATATTTTACAGGTGGGATGATCTGTTTGGGATCTTCATCTTCTTTTTCAGCATATGGCAGTTTCCTTGTTTGAAGCAAAGGCATAATCAAAGCAACCTGGGCTAAATACGCTCTCTCTCTCCTGGTGATTCAGTAAGTGCTTTGGCAGAGGTGTTGCTCCTGGTAGATGAAAACAGTATGTGCTGATTGTTTTAGGAAGGGAAAGTGATAGATTTTCCTTTTCCCAAATATGATCTCCTATGCCACTTTGTCCAGCAAGTGAGCTATATGCTGCTAGAATGCTCTGTCTTCTTGTAGGAATGCCATTGGCAACTGTTGGGTATTTTTTCCCATTGGGTTCAGGCTTTTTAAAAACTAATCTGTGAAACTGCAGTTTTCAGCAGTAATGGGACTATAAAACAAAGAAAAAATGTATCTTACCAGTGATGATGATGTGTGACAAAATGTTGTTTAAAATGAGAAATGGAACATGAATGAGTCAGTCATTTTCCTAAATTGTTGGAGAAGGAAACCTTTCAGCAAATTTCCAGTTGTTTCTGGGTTGAGAGTGTTAGCAGTTATGCTTTGACCTTTTTTTTGCCAACTTGGGTTATTACTTTTGTGGGAACCTAAATGGGAATCTAAAAATTACATTTTTACTGTGCTTTTCTTACCTGAGATATGGAAAAAATTGAAAGCTCTGATGTGTTCAAATTGAGCTAGAATCTTAATGGTTGAAACAAATCAGACACCTGTGGGAAAACACAGTTTATATATTCTTCTCTATTTGAAAGTTACACATGAATCTTGCTCTCAGTTTAATTCATTATGTTTGTCTTAGCAAGCCTTGGAAAATAGTGGGCTGTCCTCAATCCCAGTTTCAGCAAACACCGACTGCAGTGAAACAAAGACTCCTCCAAGTCCAGAAGAAAGTGCAGATACTCAGAATCTCTCCAGTCATCAAGTCAACTCCAACAATACAGAACAAGTTAAACAGCGAGACAATCCAGAGAAAGTAGATAAAAAAGAGAAAAGGGTTCTGAAGAAAAAATCTCCATTTTTACCTGGTAATAGTGAAAGTTAATTCTGAGTACTACAGTGTATATAATCATTATTTACTAATATATTGTACCCTTATTGCCAATTGCCTTTTGATACAGTAATACAGTCTCTGAATATATCTTCTCTGTTCACTATTTGACAGGATTTCTAAAGTAAAATCTCTATCGATATTGCAGTGTGTAATTATGTTCTGTCTAAAGCTAGCATGTCTTTTCTGTCTGAAGTAAATTGTAGGATCCAGGCATAATGTACTGTAAAGTGCAATTCCTAGTCAATTTGATATCTAATTAAGTGGAAAAAGATGATACAATTTAGAATTTTTTTAAAAAACTACCCAGTTTCTATTCCAGACTTATGGATATTAAGAGAAAGGTCAGTCTTATCTAGATACTAAGAGAGACCTTAAAATCTGCATAATCATATGGAGAATTTTGGCAAAGATTTCTCTCCAGAAAGCATTGTGAAAATCTAGAGAGACTGGGAAAGTATATCCCAGAAAGAAATTCAGACATGTCTTTACAGGAACTGCTCTTTCCTATCAGAAACTTAAGTTGCAGAAACCTTTATTTTTACTAATTTGAAACTATGATAGTTTGTTTCACCAAAATATTGTTCCTCTAAAGTGAACAATTCAGACCCCCAATTAATCTCACTGTTCCTTAATGACATTTGCCAAAATATGGCCTTGAGTACACTTCAGATTCTGATCTTTTTTTCCCACAATTAACATATCAAATTTCTTGAATTGTTTTTCTTATACTGCTTACTCTAAAATTATATTTCAGGTTCCATACGTGAGGAGAATGGAATACGGTGGCATATTTGTCCATATTGCTCTAAGGAATTTAAAAAACCTAGTGATCTTGTACGGCATATACGCATTCATACACATGAAAAGCCATTCAAATGTCCACAGTGTTTCCGGGCTTTTGCTGTGAAGAGTACTCTCACAGCACATATAAAAACGCACACGGGCATTAAGGCTTTTAAATGTCAGTACTGCATGAAGTGCTTTTCTACCTCAGGAAGTTTGAAAGTACATATACGCTTGCATACAGGTAAAAACTTGCAATTGGACTTTGAGTGTTTTGAAGCCCTGTTTAATCTTGGCAGAAAAGGAATTTTAAAAACAAAAAAGAAAATTGTCATAACCTTATTTGCTTGTCTTAGTTCAAACAAAGCAAAATAGATCCATAACAGTATTTATTATATCTTCATTGTAAAGTGTAAGTTGCTTAGGTGTATTAAATTTAATACTTATCAACCCGATAAGGTAGGACCATAGAATTATAAATTGTGTACTGTTGAGTTTCTCAGTTATAGTGTTTGTGTAGACAAGTGATCAAGACTTTCCACCTATTGAACCTAATTTGACCATTGTGGAGCCTTGAGGCCTCATTCGGAGTTTTGTCCTTGTCTCATTGGCAGGCATCTTATTAAAATACTGGACAACTCTACTTTTAGTCTTTGGGGAAGGCATGGATCAGCCAGGATTTTTAGAGTGTCTTCTGTTCTCAAAGGGAAGACTTTTACAGAGTTGTCTTTGTGGATCTTCCACTTGGAGGACCTACTTATGCATCCATGCTTTGTTTGCTCTGCACTTTGCACATAGGGGCAAAGAATGGGATAGATGAAGCTTCTTTGTATGTACAATATTGTGTGAAAAAGATTAGTTCTCTCTCAAATCATGCAAGGCCATCCGTGTCCAAACTGGAGAAGGCAAGCTTTATTTTGATAGTTTAATGAGTTTAATTTTAAATAGAAATGTTTTAAATCAAAGTTTTAGAATGAGTTAAGCATATTTGATTGTTCACCTTATCTTTTTGTCTATTTGTTTTTAGAAGTTAGGAATGAAGAAGTAATCTGTTTGTTTTTTGTAGGTATTAGACCATTTGCTTGTCCACACTGTGACAAAAAGTTTCGGACTTCAGGTCATAGAAAGACACACATTGCTTCTCATTTTAAACATACTGAACTAAGAAAGATGCGGCATCAGCGTAAACCAGCAAAAATTCGAATAGGCAAGAGCAGTGTTCCTGTACCAGATATTCCTTTACAAGAACCAATCCTCATCACAGATTTAGGTAAAAAAAGTTTTACTTGAAAGAAATGTCAGTCTCTCCTTAGAAGATAATAGAAGTAAAAGCAGTGTGATTCATTTGCTTGAGAAAATATTCTTGAATGGTGTAATATTTAGCTGCTATTATGCAAGAGACTTCTTATATTTGGAAAAACAGTTTTGTTGTAGTGTGTCAGGACTATTCGGCCTAGGGCAGTGTACTGTATTGTCCCCATGAGAATTTTCTAGATATAAGAGGAAAAAGTAATGATAAAAAAAATTAGAAACCAGAATATGGTAAACATGTTTTTTTTTCCTTTTGGTTTTGAAATATCATTAATCTGTCATTCTTTCTATAGGTCTTATTCAGCCAATCCCAAGGAATAGCCAGTTTTTCCAAAATTACTTTAATAATAATTTTGTGAATGAGGCAGACCGGCCATACAAATGCTATTACTGTCATAGAGCTTATAAGAAATCTTGTCATCTTAAACAACATATCAGGTAAATTCTACTTAAAAAGAAAATGTTTTAAAATATATAAAAATTAAAGAAGAACAAATGGCTCTTTTCTTGTTTCTCAAAGTCCCTGCTGCGAACCTTATTTTAAACATTTCTCATATTCAGGAGACATCCACAATAAAACTTGAAGGCAGGGAAGAAATTGTGCTTGGTTTTGTTTAACCAAAGGATCAACTGGTTAGAGAAAAACAATATTTCTTCCATAGCCAATCTTCCCCATTTCTAAATAGGATAGCTTGTAACTACGCTAATTAAGAATTTTGGGAGTTCTTCTAAGGGTTACCAAACTAAAAAGATGAACACTGTTGAAGTATAGCAAAACGAAAGTGAAATTTTTGAATGTTGTTTGGACTCAAATAACAAAGATAGAGTAGAAATAAACTGAATAAATGAGTAATTAAATGGGAGTCTGTATATGTGCAGACTCTCCCTCTCTCTCTTGATTCAGTTTTGGTTCTTGGCAACTTATACAAACAAGTTCATTAATTTTTTTGGCAATATTTTCAAAAATGTTTTGCCATTTCCTTTTCCCTAAGCCTAAGAGGGAATGATTGGTAGGACTGTAATCAGAGTCACCCATTTTTTATTCTGATGCTTCTAAACTGGCTGCCATATAATGGAACAACTGTTAGTTATATCTAATACCAAATGCCTGGTTTAGCTTCTCTGCTTATCAGTTTCCAAAAAAACAAATTCAAAAGTAATAGCTGAGTAAATAATTTCAGCTTTTTCCAATTAAAATCTTATTAACATGATGTAGCTCAAAATAGTCAGAAGAAAAGCATATATTTACATATTTCTGTACATGCATGTGTGCGAACACTTCTTCTGGGATTACTAGTGAAGTGAAGCAACTTTGTACTGGTACAGAAATGACCTGGGAAATCCAACTTTCTTAATGTGTGGTTGCTTCAATCCCATCCTTTGAAGATTGCCCCAGTATATTTTTCTGACTATATTTTTGAATGCTTTGTGAGATGCTGTTGCATGAAAAAGGGTTCACACTTTGGGCCAAACTATATAGTATGTTTCAGTGCATCTCTAAGAGAAAAAAAGCTGACAAAATATTTCCATAATAGAAAGTTAAATGTGATTTTTTTTGTATAAACTCAAATGCATACTGTAGTTAATATTTAGAGTTACTGCATAATGGAGACCATGTAAAATTTGGTATTATGTACAGATATTTAGAGTTTCAAAATAGGAAAACAGTGAATGTAGCAGGTGCAAAAATTTGGACATTCCAGATAACTTGCTGATTTTTTTACCATGTATATTGTGATAAAAAAGTGAGTGAGTCTTTAGGCCTAAAATTTGTTCGGAGAGTATAATACTAGAGGTGAACAAATATCTAACTCCTGTAACCTCTGATAATAAAAGCCATGAAGTCTTATAGGGAAGAAATATATAGGTTTTGGAATGGACATTATATGTTGTTAAAAATCTGTGGGGAATGCAAGGAGACCTAAAACTATTTCTGAATTAGAGAAATTTAAGAATGGGGAAATATTGCAAAGAAGAAAAGAACGACTCTCAATTCTTTATAGAAAATGTATTATTTCTGTCAAAGGTGGTAATACAAAATATTGATTGAAAAGAGGTCACAACTGCTATCCCCAATATATTTGCTGTATTCAAACACATTTTCAAGCAAAGAAATTAAATGAACTTTAAAGATGTGCAAAAAAAAAGTAAAGCAGAAAGCAACTATGGGGAGGGACCTAAAAATTATCTGGTGCATAATTATGCACTGAGCATAATTAGTGATATGTCCTGATTTGGGATTAGAGGAGAGGAAAATGAGGAGAACGGGGGTAGAATAGGATATCTGGAACTTTGAACAGCAGTTTGTTGAAGGTGCCATTTCAGAATTTCTGATAATTTATTTCTCTCCCCTTCTCTCTTTTAATTAGTATTCTCTCTTTTAATTAGTATTTATTCCTTATCTGTTCCTCTGATTTTTTTGTTTGATTTGTTTCAAAGGTCACACACTGGTGAAAAACCATTCAAATGTTCTCAGTGTGGAAGAGGCTTTGTATCAGCTGGAGTACTAAAGGCACATATTCGAACACACACTGGATTAAAAGCATTCAAGTGTCTTATATGCAATGGAGCTTTCACCACTGGAGGGAGCCTGCGGAGGCATATGGGCATCCATAATGACCTTCGACCCTATATGTGCCCATATTGTCAAAAAACATTCAAAACCTCATTAAACTGCAAAAAACATATGAAAACACACAGGTTTGAATATCTTGAAATTTAGTCCTGAACTACAATTCACCCCAGCTGTTTATCATTCTTTTGGAATTCTATGAATTCAGTGAATTCAAGATTAGTTGTTGGATGATCTTTTAGGGTGGTTTTCAAAGACTGGGAAGTTAGGCTGAATTACAAACAAATACTTTTAATGGACAAATCATTTAAAAAAGAAAATACAGGCAAAAAAGCAAAATTTCTTACTACCACTTGATTACATTTATTGTGTACATAATACAGTAAAGCTGTTTCTACAATTATTGCATATTATTAAGTATGTTTCCTTGTTTGTTTCTCTTGGCTTCATTTGTGAGTACTTCAAAGTTTATAGTGTCGCATGAGTAGAAATGTGGCTGGTTGGGGGAATTTAGGAAATAGTTCAAATTAAATATATTGAGAGTTGATGTTCCATCAAGTTTGTGTCAATTCTTCATAGCCACATAGATTTTCTCCATGATGATCTGTCCCTAACCTAGCCCTTCAAGTCTTTCAACAGGGTACCCATTGAGTCCATCTACCTGTTGCTGGTTGTCCTTTTCTCCTTCCTTCCACTTTTCCTAGCAATAAAGCCTTTTCTAGAGAACTGTCTACACATAATATGTCCAAAGTAATGATGTGTAGACAATTCAAGAGATGTTTCTTCATTTTCTTTTAGGTATGAACTTGCCCAGCAGCTTCAGCAACATCAGCAAGCTGCTTCTATCAATGACACAGCAGTAGAACAACAGAATATACATGTTTCTACTCAAATGCAAGTGGAAATTGAAAGTGAAGAGTTGCAACATACTGAAGCTGTTGCAACAGATCAAGAAGCTATTTTAGATTTAGAACAGCAACAGGTTGTTGACACCGAAGAAACTGAACTGAGACCACAGTTGACTGATCAGTCATTAGGTCAAGAAGAAGGTAAACATTCACATCATACAAACTTCCAATAGTTTGGCTGATCAGAGAGCTAAAATCCATAGGATTGTATCACTGATGGTGATATCAATGAGTTAAGGTACTAACGTAACTCATTGTGCTGCCTGGATCAACTTTTTTCCTAAGAAAAAGGGATAAATGCACATTACATTTATATCAGATTTGGAATTTTTTTCATTAGCAATGTTTTGGCAATTCACAAGTGCTTTGAAGATAAATAAAATGTAGGTTATACTTAAGTGGGAGAGAGTTAAAAATATCAAAAGTAGAAAATAATTGGACTTTTATAATTTCCTGTTTTAATTATCTTTTTCCAATTAAAATAAACCCTCAATTTTTTAGACTTCTGTTCAGTAAACTTTGGAAACAAGAAACAAAATTTGTCTTCTATAAATATCTTTGGATTGATATGAAGACACATTGCAAGGATAACATTTGTCCTTACAACATGTACTTCTGTGCATATATAAAATTTTGTTCACCTTTTTATTAATGTGTAAAATCCCACTGTTTTATGTATTAATCAAATTGCTTGGATTTAATAGACATTTTGCTTTCGTCCATTAGTCTATTAAATATTTTTTTTGTAAAACTGTTTCCACAAGAATTGCTGACTTAATGTCATTTCCTTTTGAAATATTTAATTTCAGCTAGATTTGTGACATCCCAGCATGCACTGCAAGAGAATATAAACCAGTTTGAGCAGCAAACTATAGTACAGCAATCGTTTGATCAGCAAGGATTATCACAAGGTTAGTAAAACTATAGTCCATTTTAAAAGTGACAGACAATATTTTTAATGGATTTAAAAGCTTCAAAAGCAAATTATTTCAATTCCAAGATGTCATATGTAGAAGGAAGTACATATCCGATTGCATTGCTAGAAGCTAAAATCCAGTTATTTTTTAATTGCTAATCTGTGAATTTTAAAGTTTATCTTTAGTGAGTTGTCTCCAAAGGTAACTCTTTGCAGATGAAAATGCTCCTTCTATTCTCAGAGGGAGCTAGGATCATATGGAAGCTTGCAACAAAAGAAGAATGGTAATTTCCTACAATTCCCTTTCCCCATCTCCTGGCAGTGTTCCAAAAATTCTCAGTCTTTGGGAACACTGAATAGAGTGTTATATATGCTAGAAGCTGGAGCAAGACTGACATTATTTTCTTCAGCAGCAATGAATTTGCATAGAATATAAAGATGGGTCCAGCCTTTTGCATTTAGGATTATAATACATACCGAATCATTGGTGCAATTTTTGTCTTTTTTTTTGAACAACCAGATTTTAATTATATTTTCAGGGGGAGAGGAGAACCTTAAAATGTAAATTATGTAGAAATGCTAGAGAAGGAATAATTTAAAGTCTATATTGTACACAATTCCTGTTCTACTTGGAATACCCTCTACAGATTTGCCATACTTTGAAGTTTTCTTGAAGTTCCTGGAGCCCTTCAGAAATTTTGAATTTCAGGTAGGTGTATATGGACACATGTGTTTAAAATGGTGGACCCTATCCCTTTGTCTGGATATGTGTTTCATTCTTCTCCATTTTCCTTTCTACTTGTTAGAGAGGAAAATTCAGTTCAGGTCATTGTCTCTATTTCTTTTTTCTGATTAGACAACATTGTTTTTAGGTATGAGTATCACATTGAATTTATAGGAAAAAATAAATTGTTCAACTTGGTGCTTTTCTTCTGCTGTTTTCACAATTCTCCTTTATATACCTATAGCTGCTCTTGATGGACAACTTTTAGATTCACAAGGGCAGCATTCAGTAATAGTATATATTTGGGTATAAGGAACTGTTCATGGAAGGAAAAGGGATCAGAATCATAAAAATGACTTCCATTATAATTATTATACTTCTAATATAACTTTTTGAGAGATTCATTTTTGTATCCTTCAGAGTTAAAATATATATATTTTTTACCATAAGAGCCTTTTCAGTATAGTGAATTAACTCTAAATATAATGCAATTCATTAAAATAGGTTGGCCCCCAACCTTTTGGCCTTTCAAAAAAAGCCTGAAGACATGGCTTTACAGATTGGCCTGGGGGCTGGATAGTCACATGTCTTTGGTAAGGTGGCTACTTGATTAGCTGGCCCCACCTCTCTTGCTTTTCCTTAATTTCTTATTTTTATTTTGCTTATTTATTATATGATTATATGATTGTCTATTTTATAACTATTTTAATGTGAGCCACCCAGAGTCACTTCTGTGACAGTTGGGCAGTGAAGAAATTCAATCAATAAATAAAGGTAGAATAACAGAAATCTTAAAAGTGTGATCTATATCTCACCTAAAAGGGGCATGGTGGCCAAGTGGTTAAGACAGGCTTGTCAGCCAGAAGGTTGGTTACTTGTCAGTTCAAGACACAGGCGCTGCCATATCATGGGGGGAGCTCCTGTTATTTGCCCTAGCTGCTGTCAACCTAGCAGTACAAAAGCTTGTAACAATGCAAGTAGATAAGTAGGGACTGCCTAATTTGGTGGGAAAGGTAACAGCGTTCCATGTGTCTTGGCATATAGTCATGCCAGCCACATGACCACAGAAGTATCTTTGGACAAACGCTGGCTCCCTCAGTTATGAACCTGAGATGAGCACTGTCCCCTAGAGTTGGTGACAACTGGCAAGGGAAACCTTTACCTCACCTATATGATCCATACATAAAAAATAATATTACAGGTTGTCCTTGAGTTATAACAAACAACTGTTTGTTATAGTCATAATTTGTAAGGATCGTGATGGTCATGAAGCAAATGATCATTAAGCGAACACTGAAATTCACTATAGCATAGTTTTGCTGAAAACCAGAAGTAATGCCAGTTTTCAGCAAAAACATTGTAAAACTCAGTTGCGGGATGCTGCAAACAGCTGGAAATGTGACTGTGTTGCTAAGCACCCAGAGTGTGGTCACACCCAAAGTAAGGGACTTGACTGTTGGAATATAGGATTTGGGTTGTAAGTCCACTTTTTTGAGTCCATTGTAATTTTGTTTGCTAAGCAGTCACTTATGAGTCAAGGATAACCTGTACTTTCAATTTCTTTTATGAAGGCTCTTTCATAAATATTTTAATTATGCAGTTTTGTTTGTAGAATTATTGTATTTTCTATTTTATACTCAGAAGCTTCATTAGTTCTGGGAACCATTTTTGTATTAATATAACTGATACAATCATTATTTTAAAATAATTCATAATACACTGGATTTGAATACTTCTTTTATTGATATTAAGAATTAAAAAGCAGAACTTTCAGTTCTCTGACTTTTCAACAGTTGATCTGTAGAAGTGAATAAAATCAACTTGTCATATTTGCAGAGGTCCTCTCTGTGTAGAACAGTAATTAAATGACTCACACTCACTGTTGACCCTTTTATTAAGCTTTCCTTGAGTTATGTCACATACTATCTAATTGGGTTCATTTAACCATGGCTTAATAAACCAGGATATATACAGTGGTGCCTCACAAGACGAGATTAATCCGTTCCGGAAGAATGCTCTTAGCGTGAAATTCTCGTAAAGCAAAACGCAGTTTCCCATAGGAAACAATGGAAAGTCAGA
>JANHZU010008145.1:6856-25345 GCA_032468055.1 Acrochordus granulatus
CTTGATGGGATTAATCCTTGTAATATTTGCAGGAAGCAAAGTTCAGCTGACTAAGGTTGGATAGGATTATTCCCACAAAATACAAAGAATACAGTGGTTATAACTATACATATTCCAGTTTCTCCTTTCAGAAAGAAATAATCATTCATCTTCAGAACACTTTATACCATAGTCTTATGTTCTTTAAAAATTATAAAATAATACCAGAAATATTGCTTGGTACAATTTTCATATAAGGTCCGCAATCTATGAAGGATTATTATTTCTTAATTTCAGTTTATCTGGGGCAGGGACAATTATAGGTTGGAAAAAGGTAGACTATGTGAAAAATGGTTGAATCCACACACTTATCTCTGATTCTTTTCTATTTCTCTTCACCTTTTAGATAGCCAACTAATGAAGAGACTGATTGCTTGCAGGCCAAGTAAAATAAATTGAAGGTCCATATCTTGCCTACCATTTTAGAACACATTAAAGCCCTTGATTCCTATTGATTAAGGTATAAAGTGGTATGGGAATTTAGAATTGCATCTAAAAACTACAGGATAAAATATTCCATTATCTATTACTTTCAGAACAAATAATTTTTCTCTATTTCTCACAACAAGAATCCATTCCCTGTTTAAAATCAGATAGCATTACCTTAATGGCAACTCCTCTACTGTCTGGAAATTCCAAAAGATGGTATGTCAGTTCTTCAATTCTATTGATACAGACTCTTCTAGTAGATGATCTTCTCAATGCTTGAGTTAAAGCTCGAGTTCTGTTATCCACACTTACCTTTGCAATTATCTGAAAACAAAAAAAATCTTTTGGATCAATAAAATGTTTTGATCCATTTCAAAAAGGTATGCACATATAATTATTCTCCAAATATGTAGTATATAAATATTTTATCAATAAAATTCTAATTTTGTGCACCTTGACAGAAATTCTAATTCATAAAACTTTCATTATGTTTTACTCTGTAATTCACTACATATGCATTCAAAAGTGTAGGTACTAGTTAATGTAATATGGTTTGCTTCCTGTTAAACATGAAAATAAAACATTACAGCTTTTACCTTTATGTTCTGCTGCATAAAAATATATGAAGATTATGTTACTGAAATACATCAAAAATGTATTTAAACCAAATTATGTTGAAACTTTATTTTTCAAGAAAAGATCTTAGCCTGTGAAGTGGATGTGTAAATTGTTGTCTATTGTTTATCCTGGTTGCCATTTATTTTATATTCTTGCTAGTTTTGTCATTGGCTGCTACAATTACCATCGTGAGATGGGCAGCCATATAAATATCACTTTGAACAGCCAGCAGTGCTTATACCCATTGTTCCTTCAGATACCGCCAAATACAGCTTTTGGCATTCTTATCACTGATCACACTGGGTAATATAAAATATAGTTCATACAAGGAGAGGGGGGTGAAATTTCTATTTTTAATTTATGGTTAAACACAATCACCAGTTTTGTCAGACATAATAATTTTATCAAAGATTTCTTTTTCTCAAGTCTACAAAAATCAGTTCCAGAATGATGATCTAATAAACAGCTTTCTGTCCACTAATAACTTTTCACAGATTAGACTTATTTGGGAGATTTGATCAGAATGTAGGCATTATAAAGGAAACACTTAAACAACTGGGTATAATCAGAAAAGAAAGGAATAGTGGCCAGCCAGAAGACTAGCTGCATAGCTGGTTGGAAGAACAGCAGAGTGGCTGGTCTCAAAGACTGCTGAATGACTGGCCCAAGAAACAAAACAGCATTTGGCAGACAAATATATCTCAATCTGGACTGTAGCCATGCCTCATGTGGAATGTGGAACTGTTTGGGGAGAATCCTCTAGTAGGTCAAGCGTCCTCCTATCCGTGAGTGAGAGTCCAGTGAAGAGGACATAGTTGGATGAGTGGATTAGTGGTTAGGGGCCCTTTTGTGCTGAGACTGACTGCTGAAGCACTATGGGTCCTGCCACTTCAGTGAATACCTGAGTTTGTATGTTTTGAATGGAAGACACCCTGCTCTCGGTATGGGCACAGGAAGGTCAGGTTTAGGGGGTGATGAAATCTCTGGGGGATTAGGGGTGGGTTGTTACATCCAAGTGGTGAGGCGGGACCTTTCAACGGAAGCCAAAGAGTGGGCTGATGTTTAATACCAGTAGTGTGTTCCAGCCATTTGTGTTCATGCCTTGTTATTGACTGACTGTTGCTGCCAAATCAGTCAATAACAAGGCTCCCCTTATTAATGATATCACAAATGATGAGCAGGCTGACCTGCCATGTATTACTGAGACCAGCCAGATTAAGGATATGGCACCAGCCAAGACCGCAGGGGAGGAAGGGTAGCTGTTATCTTCAGGGAATGTCTGATAGCCCTGCTCCATAAATTGCTGCTGTGAGACTCTCTGTTCTGAAGCTAGGCTCACAGGAGCAATTGGGATTGTGGCTGTGATGCTCTTTCTTGGTGCTTGGAGGCTGTGGGGACCTGGATAGGGTACAAAAGACTTCAGACTGAGTGCTGTGGGTGGGCCTTCTATATCCAGGAGTTTCATACCCCAGGCAGACCCAGTGTATAACTCCTCCTTGAAGAGCAGGTAGCAGCTGTGGCTAAGAGAGCCAATGCTCAGCCTCATGTGGTATGTCAGTTACATCTTTCCGGTATAGGAAGGCTCTCTGTTCAATCACTCTTGCCCTGGTCAACTCCAGCTTGGATTACTGCAATGCACAATACATAGAGCTACCTTTGAAAAGTATCCAGAAGCTCCAACTAGTGCAGAAAGCAGATACACAATTTTGGGTGCTTAAAGAAGGGTGCATATAACACCATTGAAATCCTACTTCCAGGTCCAATTCAAAGTGTTGGTTATGACCTATAAAGACTTGCATGTCATGGAGCCAGGTTACCCATGAAACTATTTCCATACCATTACAAAATTTTAGATAATATATAATTTTAGATTTTAACATTTTATTGTCCACCGCTCCCTTGCTGAAGAAGATGGGCAGTTTAAAAATATGAAAAATAAATATAGCATGAGGTTACTTTGTTTCTTTACATATTAGCTCTTCAGTAGCACACTGTTCAATAAAAATTGAAAAGTGATCAGCATACATATATTTTTGTGTATGTGCGCATTCATATATATGAACTTGTATTCATATTGGATTATAATTCTGTTAAGTCTACAATCTCTCTATAAAACAGAAGTCTTCAGGTCTCAAAACAGCCAATGATCTATGATGGCTAAAAGTTGCCTTGAAATAAGCAAGATAGATTGGTTTTATAAATCAGTTTATAATAGATCACCCTACATTCTCAAGATATTAATGTGCAACAATGAACTTTTTCCATATGCATTGGTAGCACCATCTATAGCCTAAGATGGTGCCAGTCTATCCTATACAATACAAAATCACTTCAGATAAGTTGTTTGTCCTTATTTATTTTAAGGTATCACTGTAAACATTCATGCTAAAATACATTTTTACCATGAATATTGTCATGTGACTGTGAGCTTTAAATACAGTACTTGAGGCCTCAAAGATGATCCTTATTCTGCAAGCTGCACTGGTTGCCCATTTGCTTCCAGGTGCAATTCAAATGTTGGTTCTTACCTTTAAAGCCCATTATGGCATTGGTCCAGTTTATCCTCATCTCAATGGATTAGCCTGCCCCTCCCAGGCCAGCTGAAGGGGCATGCTGCGGACCCTATCAGTCAAGGAATTCTGGCTGAAGGGGTCCAGGAGAAGAGCCATGGCTCCCGTTCTATGGAACACCATGTCCTGCAAGGTAATCTCACCTTTTTGGGCTTCTGCAAGCTAGCGTGGAGCTCCAATGGGATTTGTCATTCTGGAAGTGGTTGCTGGATTACTCAATTGCATATCCCCCATGCAAATCTTCCTCCCTTCCTTTCATCTTATTATTTTAATTATATTTTGTTATTATTTATGTTTTATTTATATTAATTGTGAGATCCCTAGAATTGCTTTTGCAAGATCAGTGGCATATAAGTATGACAAACAAATATATAAGTAGGCAGCTCAATGTCCTCTAAATGTTATCTTGGTATCTGCCATGCTAGCTGAGGTTGATGGAAGGTGAAATCTGAAGTATTTAGAGAACAGCCTTGGTTGCCTATTCCAGTCTATACACTAAGGTCTGTAAAATTACTGGAAGTTTCCCCTCATATAACAATGATAAAGTGGGATTACAGTTTATTACTGTTGATTAAACTTTTTTTCTTTGCTTACCAATTAATGCTTCATAATCTTATGTACAAGAAAGACATGTACCTTTTCTCTTTGAAGATTCAGCCTCTTTTCCTTCTCTTCTGCGCGTTTAGCCTCCTTATCATCTTTCAGCATGTCCTCTTGTTCCTGTTCTTTGGTCTTTTCCTGCACAGATTTTGTATCAGATCGTAATTTAGGTACCAGGCCTCCAATGTAACTATCCACAAAGGCCTGTACACTGTTACTAGGATAAGAAAGAAAACTTGAAATAGCCTTTTTACTGGGAGCAGAATGGACTTTTTCAGCATTTGATGACTGTGAGGCAGATATTAAAGCAGATACTGCATTCATCCTATTTTCATCACTTAAAATGTCATCTTCTGATGAATCAAATGTTTCTTCATCCTGTTTGGGTGAGCTAGGGGGCAGTGCATTCCCTTTCTTCTCTTGATCCATTCTGACAGTGCTAAAATACCAGTTGATATGATGGGCTACAAAGTTGTACGTTTCCCCAAAGTTTGTAGAAAATTTGCTAACATGAAAAAGACTATTTTTGATATCTGAAGGATCTTTCAAAGAGCCTTGACTGGTACTGACTGATGCAAAGACTCCATCTGAAGATACAGTTTTTTTCTCATGAGAGTTATTAGCATAAGCTTCCTGATAGATTTCACTAGGGACTTCTCTGTATTTTTTTGAGTTCATAAAAAAGCTATTCTCCTTCTCATTAATTTCAACCAATTTCTTCAAAATAGTAGAATGAGGTTTTAGACGAGCTAGCCGTGAAACTAGTTCACTGTGAGTGCCAGACACAGCTTTTGAGACAGATTCTAAAGTGTTCTTCAGTCGTGACATGCGACTGTTTTTGGTCAATTCCTTAGAAGTGCTAAATTTAGAAATTTTGTAACCCAAACAGTAATGGTAGTAGAGGTACTTCTTCTGCCACTTTGTTTTGCTTCTTGTCCATTTATAGCATTGGCTACTTGTGTGTAACACTCTAAAAGGAGAAGCATAGCTTATCTTCCAAATAAGTTCAGGTCTGTAAAAGTAGTGTAGTTTCCCAGTTCTCTGTCCACTCCAAAGACTTTTTGTACTAAATATTAGGTACACATATTTATCTAAAAGAAATTGAATTGACATTACTTATAAAAACTGAGATGGTCCGTAAATTATTTCCCTTCAAAAATTGTATTTTAGAAACAAACATCACTGTTCATAATATTACCTGGAACAAAGAAGAAAAGAGCATCACTTTACTATCTATAGCAGGTTCTATATATAAACAAAGATTTTCTAAGAGAAATATATTTGTTCCTCATCTAGGACCGTGTTCTCCAACCATACAGCATGTTGGGAATACAACTCTCAAAATTCCAACCCATCCTGACAAATGCTGAGTTGTAGCTCCAATATATAGAGAGCAACAACTTAAGGAAAGCAGGCCTTTTAAGACAGCTCATCAAATTAAAAACTGTGTCATGGTATAAGACTCTTCTGAAAAATATATTAATAAAGAAAAAAAAAGAATTCACTAGAAACACAGGATCCATTATCTAGGTAAGGATTAAAGATTCTCAGATTCAGTATCATATACAGAGGCAAGATGATCTTAGAAATTAAGCACACAAACATTATGAACAACCAAAAGCGCATGGCATGTGCCTGTCCCTAATAACAAGAGAATAATTCAAAGTTAATAAACATAAATTATTCAACAGTTAGCTGAGTCATGTTAGAAATATTGACAACACCCTCAAACTCCTTCAATAAGTAACTCCTCTTTCAATACTGTGACTTTCCATCCTGTTCTTGCACAAATCATTCCTCTTTGATAATCCACCAACACAGAACTCAACAGAAGGATACTTGGGAGAACTGTCTAAATTAAGAAGAGTCGCTTAGCATAATAAAGCTTACTAAAAATACGTATCAAACTCTCATGGTTTTAGGCCCCCATACCATTTGCAGTACGTCAAAGCTGCATCGGGCAAACCAGCTTGTAAGACACAGACCAGCAAGAGGGCAAAGTGGCTGACCACAGGTGATGGGACAAGAGTTTCCTCAAGTTCTTCCACAGCAGAAAATCCTACCCTCTGGAAGTGTCAGGTTTATGTAGGAATGCATCCTCCACGTCTCACAGCGGTTGCATGGTGTGCTCTCGCAGGACACACGCGCAGGCAGGCACGCACCGTACAGCCGCGTTCAAGGGAGGACCGCCTGAGGGCGAGAGGAGTTATTTCCGAGCGGGTCTGGGAAGTGGAGCTGGAGGGCCCGTCCCCTTTAGCTTCTCCGCTACTATCAGCAGCGAAGATGCAGCGATCTTGAAGGGGAAAGAGGAAGCCTTTTCCGCCACCTTCTGTTTCTCTTATTCCGGGAGGTTCAGTCTCCCCTGAGCGGTGGGGACACCGAGTTTTGAACCGACTGCACGAAGGGAGACGCGGCTTCCCAACGTTCCCTCTCTTTCTGGAGCTGCTTTCTGGCTTCGAAAAGCTGAGGTGGAGAAAGGCGGGAGGTGAAAGCTTTCCCCTCAACACAACAACCGTCTCCCGCCCTCCATTCTTCCTCCTCCTTCCCATCTCCCCCCCTGTCCTTCCCTTACCGATTACAGCCGCCCCTCCCAATTTCCTTCAGGGCTCTTCCTGCAAAGCCCAAACATCGTAGAGCTTTTCCGAGTCAGGGAGCCAGAGCGTCCACGATCGGACTTGCGCTCGGTAGTCTCTATGGTAGCTGGGCGGTGGGAGGGCGGCGGCTGGAAAACTGTCAGCTGAGGAGGAGGAGGAAAGACGGGCATTATGGGTAAGCCGGGGAGGCGTCCCGTCCCTCCGGGGAGCTCTGGTCGCGGTCCCAGGCCTTCGTAAGCTGTGGGGAGCGGGCGTGCGGTCGCGGCCTGCTCAAAGCAAAAGGCCGCGGCTTTTCAGCCACAAAGACGCGCGCCTCACAGACGCGCGTAGAGTAACGGGCCATATATCAATAATGGGTGATCGATTGATTGATTTATTAGAGCGAATTGTATGACTTTTCGTAAAAGCCGCCCACACGTAAGTGAAACACGTAAAAAAAAAACAATAAAAAGCTTAGTCCCGTGCTTTTTTTAACTGAGAGCAGTATCTGGCGTCGTGCAAAATGCTTTTGGTAGAAAACATAAAGTCTTAATTAAATCCATGCCTCCAAACATATTAAAAACCATCATTACAACAGAAGTGTCCAGATGAGAACATTCAGGTTGCGAAGGAGAATACATTCTTTCTCGGCGTCCTGCTGTTCAGCGGTCGGAAAGTGAGGGGAGAAGTGACGCCATAAGCTGAGCGGGCAGTTTCGAAAGAGGCTGTGCAGGACTTGATTCAGCCCGTCGTTGGTTTGACGACCCAGTCGGGCTTGATATGATTGTGGTCTGGCCCTGCAGATTGGCTAAGCGTGTCACGTCTGAATCAGACTAGTTTACGGTTTTGTTTGACAGTGTCACGCGGACGGAATCACTGAGCTCCAAGCAGGCTGTCCTCAAGATCAACTGCCTCTTTTTATTTATGTTACTTTTATCCCACCGTGATTATTTTTATAAATAAATCAGTGTGGCAGACATACCTGATACTCCCTCCTCCTCTTTTCCCCACAACAACAATTGCAAGATGGGCTGAGAGAGAGTGACCTTATTAAGCCTATCCTAAGGGTTCACACAACAGGACCGCTGCAGTGTCAACAGGTCGAGCTGAAGCTGCCTGTAAGTCTGCAAATACAACATTAATGTAACTAATCTTTAAGCAGGGGTGTGTGTCTGTGTTTGCTTAAAAAAAATAAAATGTGTTCAATACACGAACAAAAAAGGATAACATTACTCGTACATAAGAAAGAAAAAGCAATAGAAGAAAACAGAGATAAAAATAAGCCGAAAAGTGGATGGAGTACTTAAAAAAAATGCAGGGCAAATATCACTGTAAATGCAATTTTTGCTCTCATTACAAGTTCATTTTATGAAGCTTAGGCGACAGCTTATAAGGGAATCTGTCTAACAGATCTGTTGTTGTGATTCACAACAGTCCTGTTATTATATGGCATTGCATGTTGGAAATGAATGAGCAGAAGCTAAGATGGTGTCAGCACTATAAAATCCTGTAATATCCACTGTTACTAGAAGGAGACAATGCAATACAATAACTGGAATATCTCTAGCCAGAAATAAACTGAAACTGATTGGGTTTTCAAACCAGAATTGCCCTATACAGAATAACTTTCAGATGGAAACTTGGGGTTTGATCAGATTCAAAAGCCCTGGGCTCCATGTTTTGCACACAAAGTGGAACAATGTTATATGCATCAATAACAGTTTTCATAGACAATAATTGAATTAGATAGGACAGGAATATATGATTGGTTCAAGATCTCCTGATCTGAGTCCAGTGTATCTTCATCGATACAAGTGGCATGTTTTTTCCCCAGTAAAGTATGGGGAGATAGTCTTAGAAGCATGTCGAATGACCTTACCAGGAAATAAACCTCAATATAAACATAGTATTTTGTTTCTGTATGCGGTAAATATGAATGTCCCTGTGCTGCAAATTTATTTACATGGCCGAGGAATTAGGATTTGAGTCCCCCTTAAACACTAGTTTTTAAAAAAAACAAAGTTCATTGGGAAAGAATTACTGAAAGAAGAAGATCATTGATCAGAAGTCAGATAGATTGTTGATAAACATTTCTGAGGAGAAAGAGACCAGTATCTTCTCTTCTGCCAAAATTGTACAAAATTATTAACAGTTTTCTGTATTTATGTGCAGTGATCGAGATTATGAACACTGATTTTATTTGCAATATTAAAATTAATGATTTTAAGTACTCATTTTCAGTAGATACAGTTTTTTTAAAAAGTATTCAGCATCCAAGCATCACCTTCTTATCAAATAGGCTTCTGCATGTCATTGTTGTGAAATCTGCAACCTCAAGTCACAGCTACTAGGTTCATTGTTGAGGGATACTAAAGCTCTGCTTTAACAACATTTGGAATGCTGTGATTTCTGCCCTATGCAAAGAGGGTGCAAAAAGAAACATATGGCTGATCTATACCTAAATAACTTTTATTCTTTTTTTATTCATATTTATTTTCATCAATACAACTAAATTGGCAAAAAAAGACAATGCTCCTAAAAGAGTTCTGTTCTTTCAAACACTAGATGGCAGCTCAAATATCTGAAATGGAATTTATCTAAAAGAGAACAGAAATAAATGTTAATATTGGAATCTTTCTGTATACGTGTGCACATATGTTTGTCATCATTTAAAACATTGGCTAGAGTAGGGGTAAGGAACAATATCTGGCCAAAGGCCAGGTCATTCTTCATCAGTTTCCCTAAACTAGAATTCATTATCACTTCCAAAATCCTATTTCTTTTCTAAAGCTTTGTCCATAACCTCATTTTGTCCTCTAGCAGGAGCCTCTTGAAGGAAGAACTCCAGGATAATCTGCATAATTCCCTCTCTTTCATTCCAGGCAGCTTCAAGTAATGACTCCAGCAACCTCTTCACTGGCCAATCACCTTTCTAAACTGGAAACAGGAGAAGGGAGTGTGTATACAGTGAATTTCAGAGATTATCTGTTGTTTTCTCTTGTTTTACCAAAGGAATTTAGAACAAGTAGCATATATCCAGGTTCTTGGAGTATCTTGAAGTTTTGCTCAATTTTTGTTTGAAGCCAGATTTGCTCTCAAATTATAATTCTTGACTGAAAAGTTCAGAGACTATGATCTTTCAAATTAAGATAAAATCCAAAGGACAAAAATCAATGGGCAAGTTTAAACTACTAATTTTAATGAAAATGGTCATAGAACCTGGCTATACAAAGTTTTCAGTTTGCTGTGACTAGTCACATATTTCATTCAGGTATAGTTACCTTGATTAGTATTTATTGAATAAACTTCAATTGACTGGGTGCACACATGAATAGCCAAATAAACATAATACACTGTACTAAAATCAGACTTTTGCATTAAATGTGAATCCCTATTATACTCTTGAAGTGGTAGTTAGGGTACTTGGCTAGAAGCTAGACTAGAGAAAGAGTATGAGTTGAAACCACCTGGATAAACTTTCCATTTTTCAGGGGGAAACATAAGAAGTATAGTCTGGCTTAGTTACATATTTAGCTTAAAATATTTCATTTTCTTATCAAAAATTGATAGGTTAGAAAGTTTAGTCACGATAATTCGACTGGATAAGATTTTAGGGAAAATTGATGTGCAAACAGGACTTCCTCTGAGGAAAGTGATACTTCTATAGTCAGTTCAAGTAATTGACAAAAATGAAAATCCAAGATTAAGTACTACTCTCAATGTAAAATAAAATGCAGCTTTCACTAAAATCACATTAAAATACTATTATATATAAGGGAACTGAGGGGATAGAAAGGATGTAGCAATCTCCTCTTGTGCTGCTATTGAGCACAACTCCACTATATTATTACACGAAAGTTCAAATTACTAACTTCATTGCTAGGTGTAGATAAACTTATAGAGACAAGTGTACTTAACTGATGTAGGTTTAGCAACATGGTTCTTTTCTTTGGAAAAGTATTGTTACATCCTTCTAACGAGTGATAAATCTCAGAGGTAGAATGTCAGAATTGTATGTAATTTAGGGAACTAAAGATCTATATTGTCTGCAAAATATTCAAAATATACACTCTGACAAGAGAAACCAAATGTCTTTAGGATACCTATGCACTTGCCAGAGTTCTGGATTCTGGTTGCAATTGGCTTTTAGGTTGTTGGGCACTTTTACATGGTACTATTTCCACCGCCCAATCCTGTCATAGTGTCTCCAAGCTGACTCTGATACTATCTTCATATCTGCAGAATGCTGAGGGTAGCAAGGGACCATCATGATGCAACCAATGTTCCATCCAGTTGAGTAACAGGAGAATTCCAGGATCATAATACACTTAATGCCTATCTTCCTCCATACTGAAAAAAGAGTTGCAGTCTGTCCATCCCACTCTCCCAAGTGTTTCGTTATTCACAAAAATTTCGAGCTCTTAAATGAAGAAAATCTGCCTGACCATCAGAGCATTATTCTCAAAGCATTATTCTTAGTGTATGTACACTCCCACTACAAGTTGTGGAACATTTTCACTACAAGATGCTAAATGTCTACAGGATACCTATGCACTTCTTATTACACTTTTGCAACCAGGCACTTTTCCTGATAGATGTAACTAGAATGTTATACCATAATACCTCTATTCGTATTCATGGGAGAAAGTAATTATTCATTGTAACTTAGAATGGAAAGAGGGGAAAGCACAAATTTATTTATTAATGAGATTGTTTGATTTCAAAAAGATCCAAGTGGCTTACAAGATTTATTTTGTAATTTTTTTATTTTTAATAGGGAAAATCAAGCAAGAAATTATTTAGATTCTGAGACCAGTTTAGTATGGTTGTTAGAATACCAGAGTAGAAACTGGGATATGATTGGGTTTAAACCCATCTCAAAGATGAAAACTTTGAGCCAGTCATCCTCTCTCAGCCCTAGGAAAAAGGCAGTGGCAAATCACTTCTGAAAATGATAACAAGAAAACTGCAGGAACTTGTTCATGCAGACACTAGTCAAGGCTGACCCAAAGCCTGCCCCACCCCACCCCACCCCAGTCAGGAAAGGAAGGAAAATAGAAGAGTTAAGTTGAACTGCTGATACTGCCAGTGAAATTTACTGTAAAATGGCAAGTTCAATTCCAAGAACATGGAATAAAAGTTTCCACGAATAGAAAAATAGTTTGGTTCCAAGTATTGCAAACTTACAGTATGAAAGTTTTGTGATTTGAGATGTGCTGTCCTCAAGCTGAAAGTAAATTGATTTGGCTGTCCAAAAAGGACAATGTTGTGAAAACACACTGATGTAGCATTGAAGTTGAGTCAGCATAAATCCTGTGTTATTTAGAAAAATAAATCATGGTAATTGTGTGCAGAGAACACGTCATGAATGTAAACTATTCCTTTGCTTCTAGCTGTTCACTTGTTGAAGAATTCTACAGAAGCTGAAAGCTTGCACAGCAGTTTATGAAACTTGGTAATAATTGCAGCAGCCAATTTTATCCTGTTCTGAAATGAAAGTAATTCACCATTTTTGCCATGGTGCCTGCTTTCTCAGAAAAAGGTGTTATGGAGTGCAATAGGGTTTATTCCCAAATAGATGTGATAGCCTTTGAGAACATTGTAGCCTTTGAGATTGATGCAGAAATGGCATATTCTGGTTTGTGACAGTGTATATTTCTTTAAATGGACACAAGAAACTTTATAACAGTTCATAATTATATTGATGGAAATGCAAATTAGATAGCTAAATTCTATCATGTGTTTGAGCAGAAGGATATTAAGCAATATGGGAAATAATTCAAGCTATTAATTTTATTAAATGGCAAACCTCTCATAATCATAGCCACAGTAAGAAATCTCAGGCACGTTTTCCTGGGAAAACACTTTTTTAAACCTAGTGGAAATATTTTCATGCCAGCATATTTTATGTGTGAATATTTCAGAAAGTTTAGATAAAAGAAACCTTGTTCTAGAATATAAGAATCATACAAATCCACTGCAGCGGGGAGGTAAAACATACTCACTGTCAGAAAAGGATAAAAATTTAATTTCACATTTTAAAAAGAAAATGAGGTGATAAATGAAAAAATCTAAAGTTCTGTTAAGACTTTAGAGATTATATATTTTCATATAATCTCTGTTATGTGATATTTTTGCTGAAATTCATAATTATAAATAATAATAATTTGTTCTGTAACTTTTCCAAATTTGTATACATACATTAGTAATAATTCTTTCCTAAAATTATCTTGGTTTATATTATCATAATTACACTGAACTTTTCCAGATACTTAGAAGCTTGTTTTTAATCAAAACAGGAAGTAAATTTGATCTGTTTTTCAATATCTTTGCTTTACTTAGCAAAGTAGAAATACTTTGTGGCAGTTAAATGTATTACATAGTTGTGGGGGTGCAATTTCAAAAATACCATCACACATGTTTGTTTCTTTAAAGTCAATTTTCAAGGCTGAATTAGAGAAATATTGTCCAAGAATTTAAATGTAAAAATCTAGCTATGAATCTTTCATAATCTTTCAAAAATCAGTATGAATCTTTTTATTACCAATACAGTATTGATACTACAGTATTACAACAGAGTTGATTCAAAAACTTGTTAATAGTCTGTGACAGAAGAAAAAACTAAGAATCACAATGACTCTATCTTCTTAAAGTAAACCTTAAACAATCTTGGATTGTCTTTTTTTCTCAAGACAGATATAATTCTTTCCTCTTACCGGGATATCAAATGTCCATCCAAACCAAGCAAAATACCTCCTGGACTATTTCCAAATCCCAGAAGTGCAAAGAATCAGCTTTCCTTAGATCACCCAAGAGGTATTTGCTATTACACCAGCAACTGAGACAAAAGACCACAAGAAAAACACACAAATCAGGCAAAAACAGTTTTGTACAAAAGAAAGGATCTCAGAGTATAACATCAGCTCCACTTTATGTTTCTATTGCTAGAATAATTTGGTTAACATGACATTATAGATTTGCTGACATGTTGTTTTCTTCCCAGAATGACTGTTCTCATGACTACTAAAAGACAAGAATGGCATTTTAATATTTGAACCCCCATTTTCATAGATGAAAGAAAAGAAACATAGCTGATATCACTGAGTTGCCTTTTGAAAATAGATATTGTATATCATGATGAGAGAACCAGTTTGATGTAGTGGTTAAAGCTTCAGGCTAGAAACTGGGAGACTGTGAATTCTAATCCTGCTTTGGGCACCAACTCAGGTGGGTGGCTTTGCACCCATCACATTCTCTGAGCCTAGGAAGAAGGCAAATGACAAAATACTTCTGAAAAAACTTTGCCAAAAAAACTGCAAGGACTTATCCATACAGACTCCAAGAATTGATATTCTCCAATATTGAACAGGAGAAAGAAAATCATAATGAAAGTTGGCACAATGCAAATTTCAAATTTTAACAGTGATTTAATCTTTCAGAGGGAATAGGAATCATCCATCACTCACTGATAGATTCTTTGACATCCAGGAGAACATTATCCTGTGAAGTATTCATGACCATTGATGTTAGAGGTATTCCATCTGGATCATTGCAAGTACAGTATTGTGTCTTGTCTTTTGCTAAAGTTCCATCCTCTATTTTGTCCCAATGGGAAAATAAGTTGACTGGCAAGAGCTGCCATTGGGTGGTGATCCAGGCAGAGCAAAACCTGATAGCCTTAGTTGGAGGTCATGGTTTGAGATGACTGAAGGCAGAACTGTCCTTATTTCACTCTTGGTGGAGTGTATCAGATATGAATATCAAGTTGAGTTTTTTCTGTAAGGAGGCAGAGGGACTTCATTCCTGTCTTTTGGTACATAAGGTTATAGCTGATATCACTGAGTTGAGTTTCTCTCCAAAGCCTCACGTTGGGATATTCTTCCATCTATAGGGAGTGAGACTGAATCTAATACTCAGACTGGATTTATTTTTCCAGACATGGAAGATGTTGATAGTTTGGCTGCCATGGAATGAGTTGCCATTTACTGAATATCTATCCAGAGACAAATTTTTGAGAATGTTTCCTGCCATACGCATCTGTAGGATCTTAAGATGCTCAAGTCAGAACAATGAAAAACGTGTTATCTCACAGAGCTGCAAGCTCTGCCTTTTTTACACATGTACGTAAAGTCACAACATACCGTATATACATATTGGGTGAAATTTTTGTTGCAAAGTGCAATGCATTTATCATTTGTTCTCCTAACCTATCCCCCTCCCCCAGATTCCTCTGCTAACTTTATTAAACTCCCTGGATCCTGGTAAACTTCCCATCAATTTAGCTGTGCATTATAAAGGGATTACATTTTTATTCTTTAAATCCTATAGGACATGTGGAGACAGTATTGAAAATAAAGATGATGCCACTGCAAGTGGCACACTCCTTTTCATGTGTCAGTTTTTCACGCTTAAAATGGGACGGAACTATTCTTAGGCCTGTTGATTCCCAAAGGAAATTCTATGGGAATTCTGGGTTAAGATTTAAGATTTTTAATTAATGGATGCCCCGAGGATGCTCATTTTCATTGATCTCAGTCAATCAGCCCTTTGCCATTACACCAGCAGCTACTGCAGAAGGGTAAAGTAGGTCAGTGACACAAATAGCTTCGTAGCATAAATGATGAAAGCTGTAAGAGCATGTGGCTGCTGCTGCATAAAACTCTAATATGCTGTGCCCATATTTTTTCCATCTGGTTTTCGTGGTTTCCCCATCCGTTTCATCACCACTACACATGCACACATCTTCAGGAGCTCTTAATGTTCATTAAATTAAAAATCACAAAATTTTGGGGTTTTTCCCCCAGCCTGCAGATCTTTTGGTTGGGGGACATGAGTAATATAATTTTAGCTGGAAAACCAAAGCACTCACAACTTATATATCAGAACTACAGGAAAAGTTCAATTCCTCTAAATTCAAGGATAAATGAGGGTTTTCTGCTTTGGACAGTAACATTTGGAAGAAGTGAAAACAGAAGCTGGAAAGATTGCTGGCATTGGGGAATGTTTACAGAAAAGTGCTTGGAAATTTATTAATGAAACTGAATCTATCTACTACTGCGCTACACACGAGCAATTTGAAAATGTCATTCAAGGTGTGCAATTTCTCCTGTCGAGGTGACAGTTCTATTCCCAGACATTTCTTCTTCAACATAATTAGTTCTGCATTAATATTTAACACGTTATGAAAGAGGCACGAAAACAGCCTAGTGTTTGAAATTAAAGGGAGAGATTTTTGTGGATGTGTAGGAATGTTGTAAACCAAGAGAGAAGAGCAATGCTTTGACCACTGCTCTTCCAAATAACACAATGGAAGCAATTTTGACTAAAGAGAAGCCAAAGTGACATTGTGTTTGTTATGATACTTGGAACAGAGACTTCCCCCATCAAGCTTGTGAAACATTTTCAGTCATTCAGTTGTTATGAAGCTTTCGGCAGGCAGAGGGATGCTTATTTTGAAGATTTACTGTATTCATCTCGCTTTACAAAAATAACGCTTGGAAGCTATGTAAGTATTACGATCCTCTGCAATCAAAACAGGAAAAAAAGTAATATTTGCGCATACGCCACATACTTTACACTGGTGGAAATAAGGTATAAGCCAAAAAGTATATACTGAAACATTGCATAGAGCAGAGGGGCTACATTTGAATATCAGCCATGCTATAAACTCTTATGTTTGCCGCTTGGTGTTTCCTTGTTGTAATCCAACTTATGGAGATCTATAATTGTGTGAATTGGCATATAGTATTCTATAAGGGCATATAACATAGCTATATACTGCATGTAAGCATGAGTTTAGTTTCTATTACTTTTGGATTGTGATAGAAATGGGAGAGAGGAAAATGACTTGAAGCCAATATGATTTACTAATGCATATATTTACTTACTGTGTTTTTTCCTGATTTTTCTCTTGGCCACAATAGCAGACTCTCAAATACATTAAGCTCTGCTTCATAATATGGAATTTCCCCCCCCAAAGAAAATGCAAAAATGTTTTACTGAGATTTATATGCTGCAGGAGAGATTCCAAAAGAGGTTGGAAATCACTGTAGTTGATTTGCAGATTGTTACAGGAGGAGGGGGAACTCAAATGGCATTTTATTCCATTTGTAGTCTCTGCTTTTTCTATCTTTTTTTTCTTTCTTTCCATAGGAAATCAATGAAATAGAGCTAAAACAACCCATACAGCAGTTCAATGTCTCTAAACCAGTAGCTAAAAGTTACTACTCAGAAAATCTGTGAATTCAAGATACATTGAAGCCTGAGTAGCTGACAGTGTGGTGATTTTGCCTAAGTCCACATCTGCCAGTCTTGTGAACCTTCTTGGAAAACTGCTTCTGCGCACCATGAAGAACTTATCTGAGCTTGGAGTTCCTTCTCTTTGCAGTTTTCTCAATTCAGCCAATGCATCCATTCTTCCTGAAATACAAGCAAGAGATGAACAGTTAGCAAAGGTAGAGATTGCTGTGCTTGGAATAATATTTGTAGCAGCATCTATGGGCAACTTTATTCTTATTCTGGTATTATGGAGGAGAAGAATGAATCAATCTAGGGTATATGTGTTTCTGCTTCATCTGAGCATTGCAGATCTGATGGTTGCCTTTTTTCAAGTCCTTCCTCAGCTTTTCTGGAAAATTACAGATATTTTCATGGGTCCAGACATCCTGTGCAGAACTGTCAGTTATTTCCAACTATTGAGCATGTTTGCCTCCACTTACATGATAGTGGTTATGGCAATGGACAGATCCCAAGTGGTATGCTATCCTACAGCCTCTCTCAAGAAAACTGGTGTTCTTTGGAATGCTTCAGTCTGCACCAGTTGGTTTATCTCTTTTGCCTTCAGTATCCCGCAGATATTTATCTTTCAGAAAAGTGAGACATCTCCAGGCATATTTGACTGCCAGGCTCACTTCATTGAACCCTGGGGCATAAAAGTGTATGTAACTTGGATTTCTATAGCTATATTTTTTCTTCCTGTAGTTACCCTCCTCACCTGCCATGTGAGGATCTGCAAAGCAATCCATAGAAATGTGTATTTGAAAGGCTACCCTGATTTTGAAGTAACAAATCAGAAACCAGTACTATCATCTCAGACAGACAATATAACCTGGATGTCAAAGAGTATCATAAAGACTATTAAGATGACTGTAGTGATAGTTGTTGCCTACATATTATGCTGGTCCCCTTTCTTCATTGCGCAGTTGTGGACTGCATGGCACCCCAGTGATGCTAGGACTGAAGGTAAGATTCCACTTTTCCCCATGATAATGTTTATACTATCTCAGTGCATTAACCTTAAAACAAAACCATGAATGCCACTGAACTTGAATGAGCATTGTGTAGAGTGATGTAAAATATATTGCCCTGGTTATTTGTGTGACTAGATGTGTTTGTAATACTAGTTCATTAATGCTCCTCTACTGTGAGCATAAGATTATGTAGTATAAAGAGCTTTTTCCTGAATGAAAATTATTAAATGGTATTTGCTGCTAAAAAAGAAATCAGTATACACAGAATAGAGAGATCATTGGCCAACAAACCCCAAACATTCATAAATTTGTTAAGAGTTATTATACTTCATCTGGTCTGTGAAGACTCTCACTCGTCCAGGGTAATTGCATCGCAACAAAGTTTAAAAAACAGGCATCTGGACTGGATTT
>JANHZU010008145.1:32653-47354 GCA_032468055.1 Acrochordus granulatus
CTCCTTGGTTACTAATCTTGTCAGGTTTTTTTCTTTTGAAAACAGACACATACGCTGATTAAAAATAACAATTATTTTATCTGAAAATAGGACTTATTTTTGAAATGTGTCATTAAAGGTCTTTATGTTGTCTTAGTTTAATCTGCCTTTCAGCAAAAAAAGAACATGGTCATATATACATAAAATTGGATTGTTGTATATAATATTTATGTGTAACCTTTCTAGTCAATAGCCCCAAACCAAAATGCAGAGATAAGAGTGTATGTTACTTTCAGTGACATTCAGCTTGGAAGCTAATATTGTAGCTAATATTCTTTGATCATTTTCATTAAGTTCATTTGCAATGCCTTTTTCATTAAGTTCATTTTCAGTCCTTTTGGGATTTTGAAATGTTGGTCTGTTTTAATGAAACTGATTACTTGTTTTCAATCATGTCATCTTCTCTGGAGAAAGCCTCAATGACCTTGAGACAGTAATGAAAAGAACTGTCTTTGTGATGCTGATAATGAAATGTTTCATTGCTTTATGTATTATTTTGTTATCTTATCCAGCCTTCTTATTTGTGTAGTGTACCCAGCTGTGGATCATTCTAACATTACAGTCTAATAAAATATTTTACAGGCGGTTTCCACCTCATTAGTTTTCAAAGATTTTATGGTATAATTTTGATATTACTCTTTTTCTCCTTCCCTTTTTATAAACAGAGAATGTTATATTACTATTAAAAATGGAAAGAAAATAATAGATCAATAATTAATCTCACTCAAACAAAAAGAACGTAGAAACTGATGTGAGAAGAATTTGAAAAGCTATGCAAAGCTGTGCAAGCAGCAATTAAAAATTGCTTAAAAATTAATTTCTCAACCATGATCAAGAAAGCATAATAAAACTGTCATGACCTGTAATAGTTGAAATTGGAAAGAATATTTATTTAATTTATATGCTGGATTCTGCAAAGTGACTCTGGATGGTTTACAATTTGCTGAACATGCTTATCAGAGTAAGAGTGTAGACCTTGGTCATGGAACTGCATTGGCAGAATAAAATCTCATACTTAGTACTATGTAAACTTTTATTTCTAATAAAATAGTCCATAATAAAATATCATAATAATATTTTGAAAGCTATTTTTTTAAGTCTGTGTGTAGACAACATGGGTGTTATGTGAATAATGCATCTGCCAACAAATTATTTGGCAGTCACAAGTTCCCTGTTTTAGTTCTTGTTAATGATTCTTTAGTTTAAAAATGAATGGAAAGCTAGTATACTGCAATGCAGAGCATCAGCTATATTTCCAGCAAGGTTTTGAATCCATGGACACTTTATTAGCTGGTCTAGCATTGTACCTAAGATGTTGGACTTGCACTAGGAAAACCAAGATACAATTCCACCTTCAGACATGGAAGCTCATAGGGTGACTTCAGGGCAGGCACTCTTTTTTCAGCTCCTTGCACTCTCTTTTACCTCAAGGGTTTGTAGTGCAGAAAAACTGGTGAATGAGATGCTGTATACTGCATATTGCCTTGAGTTCATGAAGAAGGGCAGGCAGGTAGGTAGATGCCGGGCATTTCTTTGTCCTTATATATGACTGTTTTGGCAATTATTTTATAAAAGTAATATGTGCTCAAATTTTTAAAGATGCCTCATGGCCCAGAAAAAATGGGTAAAGAACATGTCTAACAGCAGAAATTTTCTTCCTTAAATATATATTCCAATGAATGATTGTATGATTAAGTCTACAACCAGCAAATATAGGTTCCAGTGTAGGTATGATTAAATCCAATCTGCATGAATGGAAGAAGTAGAAATATTGTTATAAATGACATTTGTTATAATTCCATCACCTGCCAAGCATAGTTGACTAGGAATAATCTCTCTGAAAGGATCTTCATTGTCTATTTTCAAACAAGTCAGTTAAGCTGTCACCAAGTGAGAGAGCCTTTTTATTACTTCAAATTCCACATGAGCTCAGACAATAAATCATGAAAAGTAGAGAAAACAGATATGATGATGATGGTCAAGGGCAACAACGTTATAGTGTAAATAGTTACGGGAGAATGGAAAGCTGCCATTTTAGACCACTATTGGGATTATACTGGATGTGTAGCAGCTGCATCAATTTGTTGCCAGGTTTTGTTTTGTTTACCCAACTTACTCTATTCAAAGCCTAAACCGGATATCCAGCTATGCCAAAGCAACACTTGGCTTAATAATGAAAGAAGAAAAAGAGAAGCATTAGTTCTTTTTTATTTCCTCTAATTTCTCCCCTGTAAGACTGACTGATCCAACTACATTCAAGCAATCTCTAGATATAAAGTTTTAGATATAATTAAATCTCATTTTATTCTGGACTATTGATTCATAAATTAACCATAGAGCCACAGAGTATTTAATGACAATGATATAAAAGAAATTTGCAGATTTATTCAGCAATTATACAGTATACTTTAGTGTGCTTCCAAATTTTTGTAATTCTACTGCATCTTGAAAACTCTTTTTAATAAGTGGGTTGCAATCATGCATGCATCCATCCATGCTTATTCATCACAGTATTCCCTTTCTGGATGAGAACTGTTATGCAGAACACAGAAAAGCTGAAAGCAATAAAAAATAGAAATTACAGATCTGACATAAGAGAGAGAGAACAAAGTATAGCTAAATCTAGGTTAGACAAACATCTTTCACTATACTCCTCAATAGTTTTCTTCTTGAAAATCATATATTCATCCACCATGTATTAATTCATATGTTTCCTTTTATTTAATATCTTTTTCCTGAAGAATCTCATAGACCACATCCATCCACTACTTTCCCAATCCTCCCTTTCCCCTTGATAATTCATTATTCCTACAGATACAATCTTTTTGAAATTCAATCTTAATTTATTAAGATTGAATTGACCTAAATGCTCTTTTTTCTTATTTTTCATTTGTTTTTGTGTACAGTTTACATTAATTTATTCTACTTATTTTTTAAGTAATATCCTTCCATGCATTAAAGCACTTACCCAACCATTTCTGCTTCATTTGGCAAACATTCTTTCCTCATAATAGACCAGAAATTACCACTTTTTTACCAGCATTTGAATGTGATGAAATTTCTCCACCCATTTTCCCATCTTCTACAAATATTCTACTGAGAAATACAAGTTCACCTACTTGTTCTAATTTTCCCCATTTATGTATAATTTGCAATTGTTCACACAATTTTATCAAACATTTGATACTTTTCATATCCCTATTTGTTGAATCTAATATGTGCTACAAATCATTTAGGTTGCCAGCCAACAACACAGTATCTATACCAAAAGAAATATGCATACTCATGTCCTGAACCAACATACTTCTCATATTATTGATTCATAAATACATTAAACAATCTTAAATCCTTGTCTTCCCTCATCACTGAACCAATCTATTAGTTCCATTTATTTTCATGCATGTTTTACTTATATTTATTATCTCATATGCTGCACATCTCACCAAGAGGTGATTGTAAGCACCTTACAATCAAAACCAAAATAAAACATTAAAACAATAAATATTAACACTACAATTGATTTAAAATTGACAAGTTGGAAAGGACGGGAGTAAGATGCACATGGAGAGAAGGTGAGGTGGTCTTAGTCCATTAACCACCTATGGAATGACATGCTCCCATTGGGGTCCCAGAGCCAGGTCTTCAATATACCACTCTTATTATCTCTATATTATATGCCACTCTTACTATCATCTGTGATCATCATCATATATACCACTCTTTCTGCAGTCAGCAATCTTTTCTTTCTTAGGTAAGGTGGTAGAAAAGGTGGTTGCAAGACTTCAAAAGTCTTGGGTGAACCAGATTATCTCAACTCCTTTCGGTCTGATTTCAGGCCTGGTTATGGGATGGAGACAGCATTGGTTTACTTGATGATATCTGGTGAGAGCGGGATTGAGGTAGTGTATCCATCCTTGCTTCCCTTGACTCTCAGCAGCTTTCAATATCATTGACCATGGTATCCTTTTGAGCCAGCTATAGGGATTGAGTCTGGGCGGTGCAGTCTTGTACTGGTTTATTTCCTCTTCCAATACTGGTACCAATCAGTGTTGATTGGGAGTGAGAGGTCCCTCTCTCACTTGCTAACAAGTTCCGCAGGGTTCATCACTTTCTCCACTCCTTTTTAACATCTACATGAAGCCACTGGGTAAGATCATCTGCCTGCCATGGGATGAAGTATCTTCACTGATGATACTCAAATTTATATGTCCAACCCTGTGATCCAAGTGATGCTGCTGTTTGCCCTCTCAAGGTGTATGGAGGCTGCGAAGGTCTGGATGGGGGACAACAGATTTCGGCTGAACTCTGGTAAGATTAAGGTTTAAGATGAGCTCACATCTACTTCTCAAAGAGCAGATGGCAGCCACAGCTAGGAGGACTTTTGAGCAACTTTGTATTGTGTGCCAATTGCACCCTTTCCTGGATTGGGAGTCCCTGCACTCAGTCATTCATGCCCTAATCATCTCTCATTTTGACTACTGCAATGTGATCTACATATGGCTACCCTTGAAGAACATTTGGTGCAAAATGAAGCCACATGGACAATTACACCATGGTTCTTCAAGCCAGTTTATTTCTGGATGCAATTCAAGGTGTTGGTTCTTACCTTTAAAGCCCCTCGTGGCATGGTCAAGGTTATCTATGGCACCATCTCACCCCAATGGGATTGGCATGACCCACCCAAACTGTCAGAGGAGGCATGCTGTGAACCACATCAGTCAAGGAATTCCAGCTGATGGGCTTGAGGAAAAGAGCCTTTTATGTGGTGCCTTCTGCCCTATGGAACACTTTACCCCCAAAGTGAGATCCGCTTCCTCCCTTTTGGCCTTCAGAAAGGGGCTGAAGACATGGTTCTAAAAGCCCGCTTGGGGCTCCATCGGGGTTTGTTCTCATAGAGATGGTGGTTAGATTAATCATTCCCTCCTCCTCCCATGCACTTCTTGCTCCCTTCCTTTCATCTCGCGATTTTAATTATTTTTTGTTGTTAATATTTTGCTTTTTTTAATTTCTTTTGTGAGCTGCCTAGTGTTGCTTCTGAGATTGGCAGCATATAAACAGGGTAAATAAATAAACCTTCAGCTCTATATTTGTGCAAAATACTTCATAATCCAAAACTATCTATTTTACGTCTTCTCTACATCAGTGATGAAGTATAGTCCATAGTCCTGTGATCAGTGATTGCCAAAATAATTTTTCCAGAAAATACTGTTGTTATTTCTAGGAATCTAATTATTTCGTGACACAAATGTTTCAAACAAGCCAGTCATTTCTATTCTCTGATTAAAGTCAGAACAACTGTTAAGTTCGGAAATAAATTGCATGTAGAGGACAGCTAAGGATGGTTTGTATAGGGTCTTACTTCTATGACTTTTCTACAAAAACACTTTTGCTATATGCATGTTTTATTATTTCATTCCATTTCTATGTTTTTAGATCATGGGAATGATATGGCTAGTCTATTAATCTATTCCGTAGCGGCATTTTTTTCTAGAATGAAATTTTGCAGTGCTGATTTTTCATTTCCTTCGCTTGACATCGTGCAGTTTGCTTTATTGTTATTTTAACAGCTGATTTTCTCTTGTGCCTTCAGTTCAGAAAGTTTTAGTGGCTTTCTTGTTATTTTTATTTGACACTGATGTCCTGAGATGCTCAGAAGCATGTTGCTTGGATAAAAATTCTCCAATCTGTAGCCAATCCAATCAATGTTTATGCAAAATAGGAAATGTATGCTTCCTCTTCCACAGTAAGCACAAAGTTCAGCCATCTGGATAGAATAGATTTTTATTCATATTAATTTATAACTGATCATTAATTCAGGTACTCCTTGACTTATGGCCACAATTGGGACCAGAATTTCTATTACTAAGCAAGGCAGTTGTTAAGCGAGTCATATCCAACTTTATGACCTTTTTCGCCATGGTTGTTAAGTGAATTAACTGCAGTGGTTTAGTGAATCAGGCACTAGTTAAGCAAATCTGGCTTCCCCCATTGACTTTGCTTGTTGGAAGCTAGCTGAAAAGGTCGCAAATGGCAAAGACATGACACTGAGATGCAACCATCACAAATATTTGCCGATTGCCAAGCACCTGAATTTTGATGTAAGCGCAAGGACAGCCGTAAGTCACTTTTTTAGTGCCATTTAACTTCAAATGGTCGCTCAGTGATTAGTTGTAATTTGAGGACTACCTCTAAGAAATATAAAATAAGGCAAAACATGTAATCTAACAGACTTGCAGATAGGCCTAGCTTCATTTAATCTATAGATTTTAACTTCCCTTAATAAAAATAGATGAGAAGGGATAATTAGGAATGCATATAAGTTGAAAAATGATCAGATACACAAACATTCAATAAGTTCGGCACAACTGCTACTATCCTAGTTTACAAAGCCTGGTAATAAATCAGAAAAAATAACTCAGGATAAAGGATTATTTCTACATCATGGTGCTGATATTTTCATTCCTCATTGCACCCCAAATGGTTCAAAATAATCTATGATTACTTCTCTGCTGCAGGTCTTGAAATAATCAGTACTCCACCAGTTGACTGATACATGGAATGAAGTTGCTTCACCGATGACATGCATTTTGCCTTTTCTTTGCTGTCCTTATTTTTCTCCTGCTGCTGCCACTGACTGGCATAAGAAATCAAGCTGTATCAAGGGAGAATATGGCCCCTTTATTTTTCTGTAAGTATTCATTAGATCCAGCTACATGTGGATGTAGAAATGCAAGGGCAAGTCTTATGCTTCTTTTGTGCAACTATTTTGTGCTATTTAGGGAACTTTTATGCAGCCAATGTGCTTCCAGTACTTTTCAAGACATCAGTGTCAAATAAAATAACAAGAAAACCCCAAAGATGTTCAGAGTTAAAAACACAACAAAAAAAAAACCACTATTAAAATAACAGTCCAACAAATTACATGATGCCAAGTAAAAGGCAGATGGGGAGGAATACAGTGGAAGCCCAATGCATCGCACTGCAAGATTCTATTCTAGAAAAAGTGTCATGATAGAAAAGATTAATAGGTGGTGATATTATGTATTCAAACTTGTAGTTGTGATGGAATGTACTAGGCTGGATTCCCAAGAAGGAGAGCACGCATTCCTGAGAAATAAGAGGCAACTCAGTCCAGATATTGTACGTGAGAAAAAGAGGATGAAAACAGCTCCTCCCTGATAGTTCTTAGAGTATATGGTAGATGCAGATAGGAGAGTGCTTACTCTGGCAAGATTCTGTCTATAGGTGTAGAAACAATAAAGAACTCAGCTTGGAGGAATTACCATGTGTCCTTTTTGGTTTTGGGGCCTGGCAGTAGTCTACAAAACATGGGAATGGAATAGTAAATCATGCATATAGCTTAAACAGAGTTTTTGACAAATGATAGCACTAACCATCAACCAACTTTAACAGTACCATGCATGTAGTCCAAGAATGCAAAACAAGCACTTCATTCCTCCCTGCTGAAAGATCAGTAATACTGAACTCCTCCTTTCCTGCTATTGCTATAAAAATATGGTAACTAAGATCCAATGCTTGCATTTGCTTCTCATCCCTCATCCACCCAAAACCTAAAAATACAAACTATAAAACAGAATAGTAAAGTTAATATAGTTAAATTTGAAGTATCATCAGAATAATGTAAAAGAAAGGAAGCCAAGTGCAGAGAGTAAGGAAAATGACTTTGACAGTGGTCTATAAGATCCATTGCTTGAGTGATGAGTGAAACATATCTTAAGTCTACAACAGACAGAAAATAAGTAGTAGAGGCTCAGGCAAACACCCCCCCCCAATTGATATGAGTCCAAGAAGGAAGAAGAGGTGTGACATAAACAAACAAGAGTGGTGTTACTACTAGGAAGATCAGATCATGACATCAGTGCTACAGGAAGATTAAAACTTATTGACAGTGGCTATAATAACAGAATCTTGCAAGTCTGATTGTGCTGCACCTCATTTCCTTTCTGTTTCTCCCTATTTTCTATCTGTTGTGGACTTAAGACCTGTTTCATCCCTCATTTCCCTAATAAGCAGATATTTTTTTTCTCTGCCAATGTATTTTTTTCTTATTCTTTACTCACTGAGTGCATCTCCCTGGGAGACACACGGGTGAAGTACTACTCCCAACTATCAGAAAACCAAGCTTCTAGCTTCAAGAATATCTCCCAGAAATCTCTCCTTCTGACCTAAGAAACAGGGCAGGAAATAAGGAGGCAACCTCCTCCTTAGGACAGCTGTCTACCGGATTAATGACACTTCTGGTATTCAAAATATTCCTTCCATTTGCAGAAGAGAATAATTGGATGTAACTTCACATAATGCAAAAGAGTATAATTGGAGTTCATGCTCAGAAGGTTGGAAATGGCATGCATCCATATGTCTGTCGGTGTCTTTAAATCATAACTGCTTACAATGTTAAAAGGTAGAATATGGCTTTGTAATAGCTGTGTTATTCTTTGATTCTCATATTTCAGGGCATCTGGCTGATCGTTGTTAAAAATCAAGCATCGCACAGTAATTTGCTCTAATTCAGTAATGCTACATTCACCCTGTAGGAAAAGAAATAAGTTGCAAATATGGGTCCAAGATTGTTCATGTAAATTGCAAAAGAAAAAAGTGAGGATGTCTGGAGGTTCCTTGTCATATATCAGTTGATTATGACCTAAGTAGGGTCGTGGATCAGTCTCTTTATTTTGTTTTGCAGCAACAAGAAGTATTAATGACTTAATCTTTCACTTTCACTGCATGAAACTAACAAAGTAAAATTGTATTTCTTTCGTTATATGACATTTCTTCCGGTCAGTACAATTCTTCTGTTGTAAAAAAGTATGCATTCTGAAAAAAAAAACAAAGCAAGTACTTCTCTTTCCTGCTTGTTCCTCTTGTTGAGCATGCACCGTTATTATTATATTATGATTGCTATCTTGATTTGTGTAAATCAAATCCTCTTCAGGCACGTTCAGTGTTACCACTGCAACTCCTCGTATTTATTATCTTCACTAGCCAGTTTAACTGAGTAATTTGATAGCTCACACTTAACCTCAGAATACAATGCGATATCAGCTGGTAGGATGGAGACTACAGATATCATCTGTTTACACATGACACACCCATACTTTGTTCACACACCACACATAGAAGACTGCAATTTCAACTCTTATTGCATCACTTTTTCCCCCTTTCAGGGCCCAAGAATATTGGCAACCAGTTTGATGAACTCTGGCTCACTATAACGTCCTGTCAGAGCAGATGCTAACCATCAAAGGGCCGTAGAATCTGTCTGAGCGGCTCATCTGTGAAGGCTTTACGAGTCTTCTCAATCCGGGTCGGAGGGGCTGGAAAACATTCTGTAAAGTTCTTAGAGAGAATAGTCATCTCATGTGAACCTCCGTTGGTTAAAATGATCAACTCTGGGTTTCGAAAATACTGCTGTTTGGGGGAAGGAATGCTGAACCAGAACAGTGGGTACTTCTCTGAACAGATCAACATGGCAAAACAATGAAAAACAATATCGGTAATATTTGAATTTTATAGGCTTTTTTTAAACTTCTGTGCTAGGTATCTGTCGCATTCTTATTATTTCAATGATTCAACCACACTGTGGCTGAGATGTAGTGGTATGAACTTATTGACAAAAATATTGTATTAGCGTTGTATGAGAGTCATGGCAGCATTTGGGTCCAAATCTGCTCTGTTCAACAATTCCCTGCAGCAGGAATCTACAGTCTTACTACTGCTTTTATTTGATTTAAATATACGGTTAAGAAAATTAAAAGGCGAAAGTCCGAGAAGAAAACAAAACTATTCAATCAATATTCTCAAATAATACATTCTTGCTTTCAGCCCAAAGAAGAAGCTAATAACTGGAAGCTGATAACTCTTAAATGGCAGATTCCCTAAATGCTGGATTTATTCAAAAGTAAACAGATTCTGCTTGGAAATGCAAATTACTTGCAACTAATTTACTAGCAATAGGCAAAAAGGAAAATCATTTCAAGCTTAACAAATCCATTCAAATGTCTTTATATATGAAAAAATAGAGCGTGAAAGTTGAAAATGTGTTTTGCTGATCAACTGTCACAGGGTTAGGACATCAATCTTCCAAAAACTATATAGTTCCACCATGGAAGTGTATTATAGCAAATAAATGTTGTGGGAAGAAATGTAAACTCACACCTTTAAATGTAGCCATTTGTTTGTCTTTAAGAGATGAGAACATTTGCAGCATAACAAAAGAAAGAAGGCTGGGTATGTTTGTTTCATAATCACCAAATTTATTGATTTGTAAAAGCAAAAGCAAAATTTATTGATTTGTAAAATCAATAAATCAAATTTATTGATTTGTAAAAGCATAAACAGCTAACATAAAATCTTGATATCTGGGAGATTTGTTGACCAATCTAAGGAGCTTTCTCCAATTGTTCCTGCTATAACACAACCTCGCCATGGCTTGCAACCTCTTTTTTATGCTGTGTCCCTATGAATAGCTGACTTTGGTTGATTCTCAAAAACCTTACCATAATCAACAAGAGAATGTCAGTGAGAGGCTATCAGGACATTTTATTGCTGTCAACTAAACGTGGAAGCTGAAAAAGATTCCAGAGGAAAGCAACGAAAATGGTTTCCATATTACGTCCGTACTGTTTCCAAGAAATCAACACAATCCTGTCCAATCATCAAAATTAACTTTGTTTCACTTGTTTTACAAACAAACACTCTTCATCCCGGTCTTGACAATGATTTTTGGGATGCGTCCAAGTACTTGAATTTCTCAACTAAAGCTGGACGAGCAAACAATACTTCTGATTTCTGAAGCCGAATTAGCCTCCCGGCTAACCTGAAGCAAGTTTTTTTTTTTTTCCAAATTATCAGTGCAGGCTCGAAACTGTCTAAAAGCTAAAAACACATGAACAAGTGCCCAGATAAAAGGGTTGTGCAAAGGGATAATGCCGACTTCAAAGTTCAGCGAGTCATTCCGAAATGAAATGCCATTGATCATGATGGCAGCTGGAGGGAAGAGACCAAATAAGAAGATTAGCGGAAGAAATAACAGCGATAATGGTTTTCTAAGCAGGCAATTCCGGTTGCTATCAGAAAATCCTAAACTTTGATAAGAGCATTTCTTATGTGTCTTTCGAAGTAGCAATAAGGGTGAGTCATGTAGAACAGCATCAGGGAGAGAAAACCATGCTGCATCAGAAAATCCTATTTACAGACTCTAAAAGCAGTCACATTAGCCCTGCTTCTTGGCTGTCCTCATCCCCTATAGGGCTAAAAATTGTGCTGCGTTCCCAAAAATCAAGCTACTGGTATTGTCATTTTATAAAAGGTCTTGCTTATCCCGACCAAGGGCAGCCTTCTACTTTAACCATTCAATTTTTTTGTGACTAACATCGCTATCTAGTGTTTCTTCTTCTTCAGCATTGAACCCACATGCTACAATGATAATTGTATTGTATATAATCAAATATAATTGATAATACAGATGAATAGCTTTTAGCTGTTACCACTCAAGTAATACCTTTTTTCCGTTCAACGCAACACTCCTACTATGGCTTGGAGTTTTGGATCAGGCACTAGGCACATTGCAATGCAGTCTAGGCGATTGTTACTCCAAGTGTACCGAAAGAGCGACAGGCTACAAGAATTAGAGGAGGATATTCAATATAACCAATTTATTCAAACACACATTCTTAGGTGTATCCACACAACATTTTTAAGATTTATTGACAAATGGCCACAGATGTCTGAAACACATTTTCCATTTGAGCCTGTTTCAACTTTGTGTGCAGATATTTGATGTTATGAAGGTGATTGAGGATTAACTGGCTCAGAGCTTTTAAATTTACGATGCCTCTGATTTAAATTCTTCAGTTTGCTAGTTAGTTGGCAACAGAAGTCTCACCTTCTGTTTCAATTGAGGAGACAGGGTGATACAAGTACTGTTGCTTTATTCTGGAATAGTTGTGTATCTATATTGTGTACCCTTTCTCTGGCAGGCACTTAATTGACTCATGTAGATTTACTTACATTGTTTAATGTGTACATATCTATGTATAATTTCTTGTAGAAAATCAAGGAGATGATCTGAGAGAAATGAGCAAGACTTCTTACATTGCCAAAGAGGACTGAAACATTCCTTAAGTCCTGGAAAACAGGATAGTGTTTGGAAGAGACTTAAATATCTTGATTCACTAGGGTCTAAGCAAGAGTAAACCACCATCAGGCTTGCGAGATCCTATTCCTATAGTTTATCTCAATAAAGTATATTTCTAGTATGTTTCCTGATCAAGGCTAATATTTTTCTGTCATTCTTATTCCAAATCTGTCATTTTGGTTGAATAGAATACATTTTTAATTGCATTAGGTTTTCTTATTATGATTATTTAGCCTCCTCCCTTCTGTATTTATCCCATCCTGCAAATAATTCATTATTTACTGCTAGCTTTGCTTTTAACTGGGAACATAATTATAGACAACGTGTTGTGGGCTTCCTGTCTTCCTGTCTTTTGTTACAAGTAAGTAGTGTCCTCATTTAATTTTGACATTATTGACGAGGGGGGAATGTTTTGGGGTATTTATGTCTGTTACACTTTAGGCAGTGTTCCTGGACTGAGAGTAAGAAGGGAGGCAAGTTTCTCAGTCAAATTACATTGATAGAGAATTCCTAGGAGTGCTCAGACATAGCTGAGCAAACAATTGCTCCAGTGAAAAGACCCTAAAACCTAAAAACAAATGCCATTCCTTCTATGTTATTTGCCATGCTTCATCTTCTCACAGTGGTCTTGCTTTCTAATAAAAGTCATCCCATTATGGTAAACTAAAGAACACCGAAGTAGCCCAGATTGTGAATTACCATAAGCCAAAAATTCCCACACTGATTTCTATGAAATGCGAATCACCGATGGCCATCCCTTTATCCTGCTTGGCTCTCGTTTGGTAGGACGGTGCCCTACTTTGTGCTTAATCCCAACTGCTTCTGGACAAGCATCACTAGATGTATTCTTAAAGGACATATCACTGTGCCCTTAATCTATGACTTTTTTGCCATGATGGTTAAGCGAATCACGTAATCATTAAGCGAATCCAGCTTCCCTCATTGACTTTGCTTGTGAGAGGCTGGCTGGGAAGCTCACAGGTGGCAATCACATGTTCCTGGAGTGCTGCATCCATCACAAATACATGCTGGTTGCTAACAAATTTTGGCCGTGGGGATGCGGCGACAGACGTATGTGTGAGGACTGATCGTAAATCACTTTTTTTCCAATATTGTTGCAACTTCAAACAGTTGCTGAACAAAAGGTTCTAAGTTCTGGATTGCCTGTACCACCCTCCAGGTCTGCTGCACATCACATGGAGGAAGATAGCTCAAGCTTTGTGGGGAGATAGAACTGCTGCAAGTCTTTTTTTGCTTAGGCTACAAACAACACCGTATGTATGACTGCAAAAAATAACAATAGCTTCAAAACCAGATTTGCTAGATAGCACTCATGCTCCTGGATTTTCCAGAAAAGCATCAGATTTTAGAGCTGTAGAGGATTATTTTCATCCTTATAAATCTCAACTGTTGCTGTTGAACTTTGATTCATATGTGCTTCAAATTGAGCAAAAACTAGCCAAGAGTACTGCTGCTGCTCTTTGTACCGATACTGAATAATGTTTACTTTTCTTACAGGCCTAAAATGCCTTTTGATTCAGCTATGAAGGAAGAAGAAAAAAGAAAGACAAAGAAAATAAAATCTGATGCTCCAGAAACAGATTTAACAATAGTAACTGGCATTTATAAAAGCTGAATAAAATGAAATTTCAAGGGCTTTTTCAGAAAGAATACGCATCCAGCTATGTGAGCGTGGCATCAGGAATTGGAGATAGGGCTGGAGTTATCTGGAATGGATGTATGGTAATTATTTATTATCTACACATATCAGCAATTACCAGCTATCGGCAAGCTTTGCTTACTTTACAGTTTCTGCTATGGCAGTTTCCCTGTATAATTTATATTTTAATTAACCACATTAATTGAGATCTTTTATTTTTTAAAAAAGTGCACACATCCATTTAATCTGTTTATGTGACAGACGGCTCCAAGCAGACTTTCACTGTTCTTGGGTGAAAATGTTGATGCTCATCATGGTTTCAAATGGGGTTCAGCCAACTTGAGGAATTTCTTTTTAATGGAAAAGGGAATAACATTACAGCAGGTGTATGAAAAATATGAACCTTAAATGTCACTTGGCATTCAAACCCTGTAAATCCCAGCATTAAATTATCATTTCTGTAGCCAAACTCATTTGTCAATTGCAAAAGGCATCTCTACTTGGAGCAGCTTACGTCCTTCAATAATACCTTTAACACCATCAAACAACTTCTATCTATCCCAGGTCCTTTGGAAGGATTCAATAGATGGATAAAAATGCAAAGCTCAGTCTCAACACCTGGCTGACTGTGTGACTAACCATGATAATAATGCTACTCTCAAGATATTCACTTCTAACCAACATTAAGCACAATGTACCACCCTCACTATCAACGGGGAAAATAGTAAAAACTGAAGGAATCAAGATGCCCTATGGAAATAACAACAAGAGTCTGGATGGAGACAATCATTGCAAATACCTGGGCATCCTTCAAGATGACAACATCAAGCATTCTGAAGTCATGA
>JANHZU010008146.1:0-11982 GCA_032468055.1 Acrochordus granulatus
CATTCAACATGGGAACATCCAAGATATTTAATAATATTAATGCAGATCTAGACAAGAAAACATTGCTCCTTGAAATCAGAGTTCATTCATATAGCCACCCATCTTATATCAAATATTGGGTGGTTCCCAACCAACAGCTAAATACAACATCAATACATCACTAATACTTATATTTATCTGTTAAAACCACTAAGATTAAAACCTGCACCAAGCAAACTTTTACATGGAGTCCATCAATCAAGAGAGCAAACTCCACTCCCTTCAAACCCCACTGATGGATAATGAAATGTCTACAAGAAAATAACCAAGCTCAGAGAGCACCAAGGGCCCCACAGGAATTTGATCTAACAGCTCAGCACAAACTCTGGGAGATCAGTTTAGCTGAAAATTCTCTAATGGAAATCCAATGTAGCATGGGAAATGGTGGCTCAAGTTTGTAAAAACAAAGAAAAGGAAGGAAAAAAACCTTTGGATCCCTTTAAGCATTTCCTGTTAATATGCACTGTTTTTCCTACATTTAGTGTCTCAAATGATCTCTACTCGCTATACGTCTTCAAAGAAACCATCCTCAGATGACCGATACAAAGATAGGTCTCCTGTGTATTCCTTGCTAACTGCTCCTTTGGATGACCTTAAGGCAGATCCTACACCCTCCTTGGAACGACGGTCAAGTCTGAAGAAGAACAGCTCCCCAGAAGCCACAACCTCAACCTCCAGTCGAAGTAAGTCTCAAGTAATCATAAAGCGTTCAGTGCTTCAGGAGGACACAACCAACTCTTCCTAGCAAAGCAACCTTAATATCACCAGTGAATTAGTAAAACTGAAAGGGAACCCCTTATTTGGAAGACTGTTTTTCTGTTAGTCATCCATTCCCAGGCTACTACATCTCTCAATGGTTTGAACTTAATTTCAGTGTAAGTTGCATTATTCAGAACAGGTTCCTGGGATTTGCAATATCAAGTTGATGAGAAGTCCTATTTTTGGTATTACAGGGTCAGAGCACTTCATAGTTTGAGAATTCCATGTTACTGTGACTCATCATGTCATGGGATTTTTTTGTTTGTGTAACCTTTGTTGAAATAATACAGCTTTTGATATAGTAAGGCAGTGTTTTTCAACCTTGGCCACTTGCAGATAATGTGGGCTTCTACTTCCAGAATTCTCCAGCCAGTCATGGAAGACGTCCATACTTCTTCAAATTGCCAAGGTTGAGAAACGTTGAAGCAAGGGAATATTTTGACACATAATTGAGTTCAAAATTCCATGGCCAGAGAGAATTTAATAAAATTTCAGTGGAAATGGGATAAAAGAAGGCAATAAAAATGATCAGGGGACTGGAAACTTAATTTTTTAAGTGTGTATAAGATATGACTGATTAGGGAATGTAGACTACAGAGACAGACTGAAAAAAAATGTGGCAGCCATTCCAGAATCTTCAGTTTAGCCCAGGAAAACTGAAAGAGTAAGAAAGAAGCTCAAGACTGCACTATCTTGACTCTCTTTGGTATAAGAAGTCTTTCAATAAAGTAGAATTCTATCATTTCTTGTAGTGTCTTTTTCCAAACCTGGTCTACCTCGAAGGGCTGGGAGGGGAATGTCAGCACTATTTAAGTACAATAAAGTATATTAAGTGTAAAGGGCTTTTACATCATTTCTGTTGTGAAAGAGTGTAAAATGAAAAATTATCATCTTAAATTTTTGGAAGAGAGTAGTTCTGTTGTAAAACTACCCAACAAGGCAGTTAGTTTACTAGACATATTCAGACAAAGAACTATCTGGATTCTTGCACTGTTCTCTTCTAAATCCATCTCAAGTGCACATTCCATGATGTGGCTATTGTTTGCTACTGCATAATACTGAATTAAATGCAAACTCTGGCATGCAGATGGAGAAAGATGGGAATTGTAGTCCAGTAATTAGAGGGCCAGATGATGCTTACCTTTGAAGTCACTTAGGATCTCATGGCACTTGCAAGGGAAGATTTAATCTATATCAGGCTTGTCCAACCTTGGCAACTTTAGGATGTGTGGACTTCAATTTCTAGAATAGCTGGCTGGGGAATTCTGGGAGTTGAAGTCCACACATTTTAAAGATGCCAAATTTTAAATCAACTGATTTATACCATGGTGTTATTATCACACATAAGAATTCATAGAGAAACAAAGTTGCAATTTTTAGTGCTGTGCATGTTTTTTTCTGTCAGTAGAAACATTATTTTTTTTTCTTTCAGCTGTTTCTTTCGGCACCTCTTCTTGTAAGTATATTTGTATTTTTCCCCAACACCCCATTGCATTCCAGTTTACTAGTAAAGCTGTTTCTGAATCAATCTTTATTACTGAAAAATAGGCATTTGCTTTATTTCCCAATGCACAGAAATAATGAAAAGATAAAGCCCTTTATACTATATAGTCTGTTGGTACAGCACAAGTCAGTAATCTACATTGTGTTTTACCATAGAGTGAACTCTCAAATTCATCTCCTCCAGTGACAGGTTGCCTTTATGGATAATCATGATCATGGTTTTTTTTTCCCCACACGAACAAAACATTTCAGGGATTTAGGCTCAATTATCTCTGAAACATAAACAGATATGTTTATTCTGTTATTAAAGATTAGGGATTATTATAAAGGCTGACAGGGAAGCAAAACCATCCTGTAAATTCAGGGCTAAATTCCACTTTTCACATTCAATTCCCTCTTGTAACGCCTCCTTTTGATGAGGCCTCATAATCCTTTGCTGAATCTTGGAACTGTCAGATCTTTGATCTTCGTTAAACAGATCCCTGATGATGTTAGAACAGACCTGCTTTCTTTTTAATGACGGAGACAAATTTTAGAAACAGGACTATAGCCGCTCTTAAGGAATGCAGTGGTGCAGACAAATATAGGTAGTCCTTGATTTCATTTAATAACCATTATAAGTTATAACAACACAAAGAAAAGTGACTTACAACCAGTCCTCGCATTTATGACCATCATAGCATTTCCAAGGTCACATAATCAAAATTTGGGCACTTGGCAATTGGCATGTAGTTATGACAGCTGCAGTGTCCTGGGGTTATGTAATTGCTATTTGCAAGCTTCCCAGTCATCTTCTAACAAGCAAAGTCAATGGGAGAAGTCAGATTCAGTTAACCATGTGATTCGCTTATTAACCGTGCCAAAAAAGGTTATAAAATTGGGTGACTCATTGAGCAACCACCTTGCTTAGCAATGAAAATTCTGTTCCCAATTGTGGTTGAGGACTACCTGTATTTCATAGTTCTTCCTGGTAAAGACAGTCCAATTGTCCTTAATTTATTCATTTTATTTCAGTTGGCTCCTATTTCATATATATTTGATCCTTAGTGGCCTTCTTGTGTTCCACGCAGGTTCAGATATTATGTGTACCTCCATGTAAGCATAGTTGTTTTGCATACATTGATATTCTTCAGTAAAAACAACCAATGCAAATTTGGGGCCAAAGTACATCTGATAAGGGAGCTGCAACTACTGCATTGACATAAATTATTTCTACATAAAAAGAAGGGTAGATGGACACAGGCAAACATCATTGCTTGCACTGCATTAAATCGCCTTAAGCAGTTTCCTTCTATCTTGGCTGGTAAAATGAAGCAGTCTCAATCTTCAAAGGAGGGTAGAATATTTCACCAGCCCACACATCTTTTTCATGGAAAGAGAAATGCATACAAGTACTCCTTGTCTTAAAATCATTCATTGGTTGCAGCATCCCAGAGTCATTCCCAGCTGGCTTCCATCAAGCAAAGTCAATGGAGGAAGGCGGATTCACTTAATAACCACATTATTCACGTAATCACAATGATTCACTTAATAACTGTGAACTACAGTTAGCAACAACTATGGCAAAAATGTCATAAAATCAGCATGATTCATTTAACAACTGCCTTGCTTAGCAACAAAAATTCTGCTGACAATTGTGATTCATATATCAATATTTTGAATCCATCAACTTTGTTAGTATGGGCAGCTCTGCCAATCCAAGCAATCTAATTTGACTCTGAAATGACTAGGACTTTATAAATGTTAATATGTTGAAGAACAGCACATCCATCGTTAACGTGATACCCATAATAAACTGTTGAACTGATCGGTGTCTTTGTCTTTACCACTGGCCATCGTGCCTCTGGATGAGTCTGCCGTTCTTATCTCTGACAGTTTACATGACTGGCTATTTTGTCCATAGCAATTCAGATGGGGGAATCCAGCGGAAGTGCATGCAAGAAATTACAGAATAAGATGGAGAATCTACAAAATCTTATGGAAACAATGCAGTTAAAAAACCAAGGTAGGAGACTTTTGCTTTGCCCTTGCACATTTAGGATGCTATAAAGTCATTTTAGGAATGTGAAGTGGGACATCGTCTTGAGAATTTTTGAAGAAAGTTGGGAAAAGAGACAAATGGAAATCCTCCACTTTCTGAAGAATTCCCATTGCAGCAAATTCCAGCAGACACAACTGCCAAGGCTGGCTCCAACCATTAGACATGTTATCTATTAATGCAGCACTATCAATATGCATGGTGCTTTTACAGTACAAAATTGCTTTGGCTCACCTCCTGAAACTGCTGTTCCTGGTCTCTGGTAAGAAGTGACACTTGGTGTCTGCCTGTAGCTGAGAAAAGTACGCTTCAGAAATTTATTTATTATGAGCCCTTTTATGCCACTTCTTAAAGCAATTTACATGCATCAACATGCAAATATATAACACACCAATCAAAACATTATCAGTATATCATGTGGCGAAATACAATCAATTTTGATATTATAATTCTTATACCTATACCCATTCTTACTTGAGTTCCCAATTGCCTTTTGAAAAAGCTGTTTTTGAAAGCTTCCTGAATATTGAAGGTAGAGGTAGCTCTTACATCTGGTTTTAAATGGGTGTGCTACAGGAGAGGAGATATTTCCGACGGTGCTCATCTCCATGTCTTTTCCTATTGCCCCATATGAGGAGTGGGGAAAATCACCTTAAGAACCATTTTTGCAGAAGGCATGAGATGAGGATGACATTTTTCTTCCAGACCCAAGTGGTGTTAACAACCATCCCTTTCCTTCCTGCTACTTCCAGCAATGTCAACCATGATCAGATGTCAGGAAAAGAAAATTGAACAAGCCAAGGAAAAAGAGAAGAAGCTCTCCAAATGAATATGGGTATGGTTTTTTAATCAGGAGGTATCCAGATTGCGTCTTGCTGAGTGGAATGTTTTACGCCTCCTCTTCTTGTTAATAATAAAAGTTGACATAGTTTTGTAATCTGTCCTTTGGTGAAGAAAAACAGGCCAAGATTGTTAGCTTCTCTTTAACACAAAAATGACTGCAGGCCCTGAGAAAATTCATCCTGTGCTATATTTGTTTTAGGAATTTCCAATTTGACTCAGATGTATCAACCCTGGAAAACAGGAGCTCATCAGTGGCCAAATTTAATCAGATGCAGAGATCCAGTTTAGTGGAATGCCATGTATGCCAGAATAGATACTTTGGATTGTTATTTTATCCCTATAGCTTAACTTAGGAGTCAGTTACAACCATGATCATGTTAATAAGAAAATGCTAAGCACACTTCTTTTCTTTGCTGTTGGACAACATACTCTTTACAATGGCCCAATAGGAATAACCCAATTCTTGTAGCTGACCCTCCAGATAGCCTTCTGCAAGCATCTCCTCCATGCCTGCATCTGAAGACAACTGATCCTACCCTTGGTATACAACTGGTTTTTGAACTTAAGGATAGAAGCTCCTTAGCCACTGTCACAGAAAGAACCATGTGACTACACCATTGGTCCTCTCTCTCTCTGTTTATATGCCACTGATCTCAGGAGCAACTCTAGGCAACTACCAGCAGCTGTATCTCAGCAGTGGTCCACGCATGCTCCTTTCTTACCTGTTTGATTATAGTTCCCAATATCCCTCATGATTGGTCACACCAGTTAGATCTGATGGAAGTCGGAGTTCAGCAAGAAGGGGTACAACCCATTTTGGTTACTTCTAGCAGCAGCCCCAAAGTCTGTTTGAGATAATTTTATAGGCATTTATAGGCATTCCTTAATGCAGAAAGGATTTTCTTTCCTTCCAAACTGCGTCCTAGATGATGTCCAATGGAGAGGAAAGGTTGCAGGGGAAAACTTAAGTTAAAGCCCAAAGATATATTAAACACATGTTTCTTCAAAACATCACCCAGCTTCACTACTGCAACTTTGGCAGTGATCACTGGATGACTATTACTAGCAGAAAGATGCAGCTTACATTCAGAGCTTGGCTCTGCTCTTCTTTGCTGTTAAGAAACTAATATGAAGATTGCCTGTTTCAAGAAAGGAGCCAGGTATGGTGATCCAACAGCTGTAGAACCAACCGGATTCTATACTATTGCAGGAATAGCAGAGAATTGTAAGGAAGGACATAGAACTAGTGGCCCTTCAAATGGTGTATTTCAGGCATTAGTCCCAGCCAGCATGGAGAATTAGCAGATGACAGGATTGAGTTGGACATCATCTAGGATGCAGGTTCCCTACATCTGATTGGAAGATTCCTTCTTGCTTCATCACTTCATTTGATCTTATGTTCCATTGTGAAATATCTTGATATACAGTATGTCGATACACTCAATACTTATTCAGACTTTGGACTTTTAGTTAGCTTTCTCATTGCCATTATAAGGCTCACCTAAGGTAAATACAGCACCCTTTTTCAGATGCTGGGTGGCCACTTCCTTAGTTTTAATTCAGTTCCAAGTCAGTAGAATAAAGTTCATCCTAGTATTCTTGCAATAATTATCATCACCAAGTGTAAGTTTTTATTCCAGTACTTCCTCCCCCCCCCATGTATATGATTGGCTTGTCATGCAAAAGCAAACTAATGAAAGCCAAGCCTTTTGTTCAGACATCAGTATAGAAATCTGGGCATTTATCTTTATAAAAGATCATTTATCATTTATATTTATAGAAATCTGGACATGTTAAATGTCTTCAGTTTAAAAATAAATCCAAAAATGCTTGGCACGCCTGGTATATTAAATGCATGTCTTTCCTGCAGACATCTTTCTCAGTCATGCTATATGTGGGCTTAAAATATTCAGTATTCCTCTTTACAATATTGAAACATCCTTATCCTAAGTATTGGTTAATCGCTTTGTAAGATGAAAAGTGTTAATAGCATTCTCAAATTGTAAATATATAAAACAAGCTATTGCATGCCCCAACCTTAACCACCCACTCACACTTAAACTCTCAGGCCCATACAGCTTTCAGAAAGACTATTTTGCACCAGGTTTCCTGCAAAATGGTTGGATGCGGATTCAAAATAAGATCAAATTAAATGGGTGCGGCTTCAGAAGACATCCCATTCCTCCATTTGTCTAGGGAGCTATGACCCAGTTTCAGTCATGACACTGAAATAAGCAGTGCTATTTAAATTTTCTGTGACTCATAGCGAAAATAGGCCATCCAGATCGGAAAGGCTCTTCCAGCATGCATCTGATTATAATACTGTATTTCTCAAAATGATTTAAGGATTTTTTAGATGTGGCAGACAGATGTTTAACAGCAAGAGCCATATTATTTTCGTAATGAAAGAGGCAAATAAAAAGTATGTCTGCAAATAAAACCTAGATTCTATCTTGCAGATGCCTACTTTATCCATATGTATCATCCCATATAAAGAAAGGTTACATCCTGTAATGCGGTACACCAATAAAAAAGCTCATTTCCTATAAAACAAATTATCGTGCTGAAAGGAGTAGATGCTCCTTTTGCTACCTCCCTGTTATAAGAGAAGCCTCCTAGTTAAAGAATTACCCTGTGGCAGGCAGATCTTATCAAATCCTTGACCTCACTGTTGACTGCATTACATTAATCATTGGTTGAACAAGAATCCAGCAGCAGGAAATGTACTGTGTGCTAACAAAAGTATTAATGCTTTATGAGCATTCTTATTCCATTTAGAGACAGATTTTGTTGGGAATGCAACTGCTGAAAAACCTTTGAGTAAATAAACAACCAACCAACCAACTGCCCTTATTGGCTTCCCCCTAGTTGATCAGCCCTGCTCTGTAGAGTCTCATAGTACATTTTCTGGTCTGCTCGTATACCCACAACACTACGTTGTAAATTCATTGCAATTCTGAGAAGCTGATCAGAAAGTTATTTAATATCTGTATTTGCCTACAAGTTTTCCCTTCAAAGACATGTCTTCATTAGTTTAGAATTAGACATACATGTTGTTGTTCAGTCACGCAGTCGTGTCCGACTCTGCGTCCCTGTGGACTGCAGCATGACCGGCCTCCCTGTCCTGCACTGCCTCCTGGAATCCATCCAAACCCACCCCGATCATACCAACTATGCTATCTAAGCATCTCATCCCCTGCTGTCCTCTTCTTCTTTTCCTTCAATCCTTCCCAGCACCATGGTCTTTTCCGATGAGTCCTCTCTTCATATTAGGTGGACAAAGTATTTGAGTTTCAGCTTCAGTATCTGTCCCTCCAAGGAGCAATCAGGGTTGATCTCCTGTAGGATTGACTGTTTTTTTGCAATCCAAGCAACCCTCAAGAGTCTTCTCCAGCACCACAATTCGAAGACATCAATTATTCGACACTCAGCCTTCCTTATGGTCCAATTCTCACAGCCATACAATACTACTGGGAAAACCATAGTCTTGACTATGCAGACCTTTGTCTGCTTCTTAACACTCTGTCTGGGTTTGCCATAGCTTTTCTCCCAAAGATTAAGCGTCTTTTGATTTCATGGCTGCAGTCACTATCTGCAGTGATGTTGGAGCCCAAGAAGGTGAAATCTGCCACTGCTTCCATTTCTTCCCCTTCTATTTGCCAGAAAGTGATGGGACCGCTTGCCATGATCTTGGTTTTTTTTCACGTTGAGTTTCAAGCCAGCTTTTGCACTCTCCTCTTTTACCCTCATCAAGAATCTTTCTAACAATGAATAGGTACAAACAGAGCTCCTTCTATTCACCCAAATGCAATAAGCATGCCCATTGTCCTACATCAGTTCTAAATACATTTTACATGTAGCTAGAAATGTTGCACACACCTTATTCTCTGCCTAGCAAAGAGTGTGAGATTAACTCCATGGAAACAGGAAGGTATTGTAGTCAACACCCAAAGAAAAAAATTTGGGAGGGTTGCAATATTTTAGATAAGCTTGCCTTGTGGGACCTTCACAATTGTAAGAGAAATCTGATCTCTGTAACTCATGTCTTTCTTTCACTCTGTGGCCAGACCACCATAAAGCTCCCAAGAACTATATGGGCTATAAAGGAAGTGTTGTATAGCTTGAGTGTGCAACATCCTGAAACAGAGGTTGTGTTCTGTTCTGGTGATATATGCTAAATTCTGCTTCATAAATTGGGAATAAGTTCCCAACCCATAAATGTAAGAATGAACTTCCTAGGAACCAAGCCTTGAGCTACTCTAACAAAGGTAAATATGTCTACCTGAGTCATCAAATAATGCAGCTAATTGTTTCCAGTCACGCTCTAAAATCCATTCATAAAATACAAAAATCTCTACGAAGCCCATTTATTACCATTCAATAACAAGCATGTAAATAGAACAAACAATTCTTTTTCAATTCTATCCCTATTTCATACTTTAAGAGATTAATAAAATTTAGCCCCTCAGTTAATAAAAATATATGAATATATTAAAACAATTACAAGTGACATATTTTGTGGCTCTGTGATTATTGGACATAAAATAATAATATGCTTCACTGAATTTAGAAAGTCAACAAAGGAGAGACAAGATTAAAAAAAGCCAAGTCATAATTTTGAGAAAGAAGGAATTGTAGTGTTAATAAATGCCAAACTGGATTTTGGTCTATTGCTTAAATGGCTAATCAGGAATTTCAAGTCAGGGCTAGTTTAGAGTTTGGCAATTGTATATAGCAATTTCAGGGAAGGGATTTCAGTTCACATTTGGATGCCAATGGGGGTAGTGGAGAAAGCACTTTGACTCAAATAGTTCCCATTTATATGCCAATTCAAATAGGTATGAAGATCACACAACTATTAAGTACATGAATAGCATCTTAGTTTTCTTCTAAAGTGCAAGTCAATATATTTAGGATCACTTTAGCTTTTTTACCTACACAGGGAAAAAAGCCTCCTTCAATTCAGTGTATTTGAGAGAAGACACTGATTCATTATAATTATTAACTGCAAACATACGTGGACAGATAATTTCATTAACCAAGTTATTTTAAGAAAATTAGTATTTATATTTATTTTAAAAATACATATAGTTTGTTTGAAATCTATTGTTTAGCCTAATAATTTTAACCTTTTCAGGAAGAAAACTAGGAACTTGCAACTTAATCATGAAAAATAGTATTAGTGGGTTGATTTATTTTAAAATCTCCATTTTTGTCTTTCCTCCTCCTTACTTCACAACAGATTTACCAGAAAATACTCTGTGAAAACGACTTGTTTAGAACATACAAGTCAGCTGCTCTTGAACAGGTCCAACTTAGCCTGCACTGCAGGCTGAAGTGCCATCCCCTCATATTGGAAACAACGATAGGAAGTGGATTTTAGAATTTTTATTCAACTTGCAGCTAAAGAGAAAGAGCAGATTTTAAAATCTAATGCAAAAACCTGAACATTTAGGAAAAGAAGTTATTCAAAATTTTGATTTTCTGTTCAGAATAAAATGTATCAGCTGACAAATGTTGAAAATGAAATGTTGAAAAGATGACAAAGCTTTAGTCTCTTAAAAGAGTCATTATTCGGTATGCATGCTAATAATTCAAGTGCTGTTCAGAGTTGGTTTAATGAGTGTGCAACATATTTCAAATATTTTGGTTACAACAGCTTTCCAACCTTATTTCAAATGTTTCCATTGTGGTCTATTCTGTTTCCAAACAGGGCAATCTTACACTCAAAACACTGTTTTGAGGTTGAACCATGCAATTTTAATTCAAAAAGCTTCAAATTTAAAATGTTTTCCTTCTTGAAGGGCATACAGCAGTTCCATCATGTCTTAATTACCTCACAACCACCCTTGATTGAAAAGAAGCCGTTAGTTTCTCTAACACAACTTTTCAGCATTTTTAGCAGACACCAAGTGAAAGATATTTGTGGTTCTCCTAAACAAGGCAATAATTTAACCTTCCTGTGAATTTCAGTGAAGAATTATAGTAATGTTAGTTAATCTTCTCTTAAGCACATTCCTCATTAACAAGTTAAGGGGCAGTAGCACTGTGCATTTAGTCTCAACATCAAATCACACTCTTGTCCCAACATTGTACGTAGGTCCAGGTAGTGCTCAACTTACAACTATAATGGAGCCCAGAATTTCTGTCGTAAGTCATGATGGTCGTAAGTTGAGGCACTAACACGAAGACCTGATTTTATGATTTTTGTGGCAGTTGTAAGCAAGCATGATGGTCATTAAGTGAACACAGTGGTTGTTAAGTGAATCAATGCATTCCCCAAAAGGCCAAGTTTCTGGCAAAATACATCATAAATTGTGTCACATGACCACAGAGTGCAGCAATTAAACTGGCCATAAAGTAGAACCGGTTGCTAAATGTCCAAAATGCAGTCATGTGACTGCAGAGAGGTACTACCATCAGAGCTCCAGAAATGAGTCATAGGTACCCTTTGGGCTGTCATAAATTCAGTTGCTAAGTGAGGACTACCTGTAGAGAACCTGGAAGGCTGAAAATCAGGGAAGTGCCTCTGAAATTTAGTTCCCTCACAGTGCTGGGATTTAAAACATCCAAGGCATCACCAGGACTACCAGTTATGGCAGGGATAACTGCTGTTTTGAAAGTGGGAGGTTAATTTTCTGCCTCAAGGTCTACTTTATTAATACCACGCCTAAGTGTCCTGTGTGCAGGCAGAGGTGGCTAAGGGCAGCTTTCCAAGACCAAGTGAGTTGCAGATATTTGTGCCCTCCAGCGATGCCCAGAGGGAGGGGATTCCAGATAAAAAGCAGCAAAATCAAGAC
>JANHZU010008146.1:27963-46600 GCA_032468055.1 Acrochordus granulatus
TATATATTTTAAAGTACGGTGCAGTACACACATTTGACAGGGTTGTTTTAATGTTAGATCATATATATGTGTGTGTATGTGTATATATATATACACACACACACACATATCTCATACAGCCAGGATCACTTTAATTCCTCAGAAGGGCATGAAAGCAGGGACAGGGCAGGGCTGTGTGTGTTTGTTGCCGGCTGTACGTCGCCTGCTCAGTGTGGTGGTGGTGGTGGGGCTCCCAATCAAGCGGTTCTAAGGTGCTTCCTTACTCACCATCTCATTGACCCACTCACAAAACTCCTTTGTGACACGCCTGACGTTCTCATCCAGGGGAGGGACGTAGGCAATTTTGGCTGCCTTCTTTCTCTCCGCCACCTCTTTTTCACTAAACCACGTGTAAGGGTTCTTTGTTTTGTGCATCCAGCTACAGACAGAAGAAGGGCAGAATCTGCCATCAGACGAATGAAACCAAAATCAAACAAAAATGCCAGCGTACAGGTGGTCCTCGACTTAACCACCATTCCTTTAGGGTCCGTTCAAAGTTGCAACAGTGCTAAAAAAAAAAAAGTGACTTACGGCGAGTCCTCACGTTTACAGCCGTTGCAGCGTCCCCACGGTCACGTGATCCTAATTGGGGTGCTTGACAACCGGTTGTCATGTCCCGGGGTCACGTGAACCCCATTTGCGATCTTTCCAGCCAGCCTTTGACAGACGAAGTCAAAAGGGGAACACCAGATTTGCTTAATGCTTGCGCGATTCGCTTCACAGCTGCGGCGATTGGCCTAACAGCCGTGGCCGAATCGGTCGTACAATGGGGTGCGGCTCATTTAACAACCGCCTTGCTTAGCAACAGAAACTCTGGTGACGATTGTGGTCTAAATTGAGGGCTACCAGTACAACACACACACAATCTTTTACACTTTCATAAATCATTCTCGTCTGGAGGTCGCGTCACGGCAGCTGGATTTCTTTCCTCGGTGGTCTGAAACTTTTGCTGCTTGTCCAAGTAGCTTCTTCAGTTAACCAAGTTATCTGGATAAGCAGCGAAACGTTCCTAACCCAGTTGCCATGACTCAACCTCCAGACAACAACCCCGGATGGCGGAGCATCTTCAGCGGCAGATTGCCGTGCACTTTGAGGAAGAACCCCTGAAGTTGGTGCGGGAATGTGAAAAGCCAGCAAGAAATCATTCTGATCATTCATACATGTCAAAGTTCTCTGCGCAACATCTGGCTTTCTTTCTCATATTTTACAGCATGCCAGACAACTTTTTTTTAGAGAAAGTATGTGTCATGAATTTGGACTATAATTGTAATAACAAGAATTAAAGCTACTCTTGTTTACTACCGCCCGTCTTTTTCTCCCTGAGTATCGTCCTAATTCTCTCAGACCAATGTACAAAGGACAGTCTTTTTAGATCCATCCAGTTTGGTTTGCTACCGATGAAAGGTGTCTATGAAGATGTTATCAGGCAACTGACAAATGAAGACGATTTAGCGGGGCTCATGAAGGTGTTCGATGTCTTGCCTAGGAATTTTTAGGCAAATCCCATCTTTAGAAAGGGTTAATCTTTCATAAGTCAGCGGCCTGCTGATCTGACTTTGAACCCATTTCTTCACATGCCCAGCAATCCCACGGGCGGTGGAATATTTTATTTTATTAATTTATTAAATTTATATGCCGCTGAACTCAGAAATGACTCGCGTTGGAAAATATGAGCCACTCTTTGCAATGTCTTATAAGCAGGACATCGTGTGATCGTTGTCTTCCTCCTTTTAGCAAATGAATGCAGACCAGCGTTTCTCAACCTCGACAGCTTTAATAAGTGCAACTTCAACTCCCAGAATTCTCCAGGTAGGCTGGGGAATTCTGGGAGTTGAAGTTCACATCTCTTAAAGTGGCCGAGCTTGAAAAACACTAGATTAGAAGCTGCATTAATGCAACCAGGTATGAACATCTGAGGCAACAGGAACAGATCATCATCTGGGATCAACATCTGAGGAACAGATGGGAGGGTCCAGTCCAGAAGGTGATGGCACAAGAGCCCAGCTCCATGTTCCTTCTCACCACAGCCCATGGCACCACAGCCCCTAAGCATCACCTATCACTCAGCTACAACATGGGAACTGGTCACCTTATGCATTTTACTTATTCCAGCACTCACGGAAGGGTGGAGCTGAAGCTCCTATTTGAGTTCATGTCGTACTTCAGATGATACTGAGCAGGCAAAGGGGTAGTCATGTCCTGGTTACCATAATCTGGTGGCGGTCTAGCTTTATGCATCTCAGGGTCCAGCAGCTTCACAACATCGTCAAAAAGCTGAGGGTACAGCAAGATACAATACGTTTCTGGTATCTGAACAATCTCAAGTTTCATGTAGGAAAAAAAAAGCACAGCAGGGTCTACCAAAGAGCAAAATCAGATGGCTAATGCAAAGACGCTAAATTATAGGTTATGAGGAAGTCACAAAATTATTAAAACCGTATGAAAATGACAGGTCTGTTCAGAAGTTTAGGGATCTCTGTTTTCAGGAGTAATTAGGTCAATTGCTTGGCAATTTTAAGACGTGTGGACATGCTGGTTGGGGAATTCTGGGAGTTGAAGCCCACCCATCTTAAAGTTACCAAGATCGGATGTGTCTGAATCAGGTTTTAAATCTTACAGTTTCTAGCCCTTCTCTTGCCTGATTTTTTTTTACCTGTTTTATTCATTTATTTATTCAATTTATTTGCTGTCCATCTCGCTTTGGGAACTCTGTTGTTTAAGCCTTAGCCTCTTAAATCTCTATTTTCTTATTTTATCTATTACTTAATCCAGTGATGGCAAACTTTTTGGGCTCAGTGCGTCAAAAATTCAGAAAACACCTACGAAGTTGACTCTGTTGGGGTGTCACATACAACCCTACCCCTGAACAAAAGAGAAACAATTCTTTACATATTCATTTATTTGAAAATAATATATAATCCAATCGTGTGTGATGCTGTCCGTTATATAAAGAAACAGCAAATGATTACAAAAATGAAACACTCAGTTTTGGAGGATCTGGAGGCTGTGCAAAAGAACATCCCTTTCTCATGCAGCCTCCGAAAATCGCACAAGAATGGGGCGCGCTTTTGAGAATTGTTGCTGGGTGTTGGTGAATGTGTCACCCAAAACATTGTGGCGTGTCACCCTTGACATGTATGTCAAAGGTTTGCCATCACTGACTTAAGCCCATATCACAATGCAGATGTTTCATCACCAAGCTAGTTAACATCATCACTGATAGTGTTACCTACTTTGCTAATGAAACGTCTGCAGGAAAGCAACCAAGCTCAGAGAGCACCAAGGACTCCACCATAATTTTTTATCCTGATCCCCCCAGGATTTTCAGTTTGTTTTCAATTTTCCTCAATTTATATTTCTACCCCAACTCTTTAAGTCTGGCCCTCTCTAGTCTACCTTCACTTGCATGGCCTGACTAGTATTGGATTGAGCTGAGTCCGTTCTGTAAGCCAACCCTTCAGTGCAATCTGCTGTCTTGAGCCCTGTCTTGTATCTGGGTGCCTCTCTTCTTCCAGGGCTCAGTTAGTCTGGGCTTTGGCTTCTCAAAACTTGCCAGTGTGCTGGGTCACAAAGCCGCCAGTCTCCAGGAGCCTCTTGCTATGGCATTAGCCACCAGCCTCTGCTGGGCTTCTGCTAGTGGCTGGCTGACCAAGGATTTTGAAACTGGCTAAGATGCCCAAGGCTCATCTTAGGACCCTGTTGCTACTGGACAGGCCACCAGACTTATGACTGCAATGACATACAATTGAAACCATGGGCTCAATTATGGCCATAAGTCGAGGACAACCTGTACGATTGACTGTGCCCTGGTAACAAAGGAGATATTCATTTTACCTCTGGAGGCATGCTCTCTTCCAAATGAGGATAAAGTGCTAGCGGGTGCTGCAGTAGCCGATGCTCAGTCTGCATAATGTAGTCTTTCTTGGCTTTCTGACCTGTAGGGTGTTTGGAGCGGACAGCATTGCCTTTACTCAGCAAGTGTCTGGATGTGTAAGGTACAATCTGTGAAGCGCCCGATTTCTTGTACTGTAGGATAATTGGGACAGGTCCTTTTGTGCCTTGAATTATTATGTTGTTTGAAGGTGGGGGGTACCCATTCCTGAAATCATCTAAACCATTTTTTAAGAATCTCCATCGCTGGCTGTTGAGAGCATCCGAGAATGCCTTTTTGTTATTGGCTCGTTCTTGAAAGCACTTGGAAGGTAATCTTTCCTTATACCTGGATGGGAAGAGTTACGGCCAACACTTAAAGCAAATCCATCTTGGCTACAATAGTTCTAAAATGAGCTGGCAGTCTATTAGCTTTCCTTCTAATATTCCCTTCATCAACATTTGTTTGTTTGTCTATGTTCTGCCAAAGGATATTCAGGTAATCCTTGACTGGCAATCGCTTAATTTAGTGACCATTCCCAGTTATGATGGTGATGAAAAAGGAATGTTGTAACTCGCACTGATGACCTTTCCAGGTCTGTTAAGCAAAGGAAAGTTGAAGGAAGACTGTTAGCACAACTGCAATTTCCTTTAACGATCACTTCATTTAATGACCCAGTTGCCAATTCCACTAAACAAGGATTATTTGTATTTCCACTTACGGTTCAAGGTGTCTCTCTCCGTTCAGTCTGAGCTGTAAGCTATGATTGGATTATTCTCCTGCTGCTGAGCATTCCCTCCCTGCTGTTCCAGGGAAGCATCTGCTAATCACTTTGCTTCCTAGGGCAGTTTGGACCTGCCTGCCTGCCTGCCTGCCTGCCTGCCTGCCTGCCTGCCTGCCTATCTATCTATCTATCTATCAATCATCTGTCTATCATCTATCTATCTATCTATCTATCTATCTATCTATCTATCTATCATCTAACCTGTGGACTGTTTGGGAATGGGGCAAAGTCCTTCAAGTGACACGAGAAACGGTACAACAGTGCAATGTTTGACTTTTTAAAAAAAGCACAGAGGAAAAGTATGACGCCCAGGAAAAGAAGAATAGCAATAACATTCTTTCTGCTGAGCTTCAAAACCAGCAACTTTACAAGTCAGCTTGTTTAAACCTAAGATAATGCAATCTCTGCCGCAAGCATAGATAACGTACAAGGTTAGGATTGTCAGAGCTTACTCATGGTAAAGGCAGGGGAGGCCATAAGCAAAGGGCAGCACTGTGCTCACCCTTAATGCCCATTTTTTGGCCAATCCCTTCAGCAAACCTGATTACACAAAGCAGGGCTCCCATCTCTGGTCTGCAAAGACTAACAACCTCTAGATGTCAGCAAAGACCTGTATTTCTTCGCTGCCATACCTGTTGTTGTCTGGTGATGGTATGAATGACAGATTAAAAGTTCTATCTGCTCCTCTGGCGATGGTATTAATGAAAGGAGATTAAAAAAAGAGGAATTTTGACAAGCTCCTTTGAGCTTTTCCATGCAGTCGTGAATGCTCCTTGACTTCTGTTATAATTTCTGATCCTCCCCTGTATCCAGATTTGGTTACAGCCAAGGCTTTAGGGCCAACCTAGACAATTGTGGTTTATTCAAATAAACCATGTTTAAGAATTCTAATATAGGCCATTGTTTTGGAGACGTCTTTAACTAGGATTGAGCCAGATTCCAAAGTCATATGGTTCCTAAGTTGATAAACAGACAGTATTTCCACGCACAGCATTCACAACAATATATTGCTTTGGGTCAACTGAAAGATCAGCAATTACATTTTTGCTGATATGAAACATCAGTTGAGACATTAGACTTTGAACGTGAAAGAATAATGCACATTTGTCTAAAAGACACTAAACCAAAGACTAACCAGCCACACTTTAGCCTAGAATGTTGTGAGAACTCTATCCTTGTAGTTGAAAAGTCATTGTGTTATGTGAGCCCAGAAAATTGAGTTATGTGAATCAACAGTCATTAACAAAAAATCCCCTTTGAGAGGAGATGGACAACTATCTAAATTTGATTAAGAAATACAATAAATAAAAAAACTCTTATTTGTTTAACTGGCAAGTTACCATGTCATCTAACTCAGCCATATTTTCATTAGTAAGGTTTCCTTATTGAGTCACGCCAAATAATTTGCAAAATAAATGATGTGCCTGCTTTGTCATGAACATTTTTTTCTTCTCAGCTGCAAAAGACAAAAACAGCAACATTGGGCCCACTACAAAGATTATTTTGTATAAATTGTCCTAGTTTTGTGGGAAGAAACAATCTATTTCTTGTTTATGAGCAACTAAGAGAGACCCAATCTTAGTGGTTTCTTAACCCAAAGAATCAATGGTTGCTCTCCATCATAGGCTGGGCTAAAATTTAATGGACTGGATTGTCTTGTAACATATAAGCAACAAGGGAATACAAGCAACTGGTTCTGCTGAAGGGAGCCAAAGATTGGGTTGTGTGGAAATGACCCACTTCCCCAAGATGCACAATGATCTCTTGGAAGGGAGCATTAGTAAGTGGATCTAAAATAAATCCCCGATGATGGTCCACCTTGGTGCAAACAGTCTTCCCTTCCTTGTGACTTGCACACTCAATTAGCTCACTCTCATTCGCTCACCAAGGGGCAGGACACATGTTGAGTGGAGTTAAGAGAAGCTCTAACCACGGCTAACCAAAGGCATCCAGCTTCTTCTGCTAAAAGGCAGAGCCAAGGATGCTTGTTTCCCAGCAACGGGATGCTTGAGTCAACCATTTGTTTCCAGTTGCTAGGAGACAACAACAAAGCTGTGGCAACCAGAGAGGTCAGCAACTGACCCACTTGCTTTTGCTAGAAGCCCCTTCTCCACACTGGTGCTTCCTAGCATGTTGGGACAACTCTTCCCCTTCTGAGCCATGTGGCTACTTCGTTGACTGGGAGTTCTGGGAGATGGAGTTTCTGATTCTTCCAAAAGCCATGAGGCAGTCAAAGTCAAGAGCCCCCTCTCCCAATCCTCTTCTGCAAAGCTCATGTGCTGTGTGCTTTATTTATTTGCTGGGCTCGTAGATGGCCAGCAAAGGTGGAGTTGCAATGGCCGTAACCCGTCAAGCAATCAGATTAAAAACGATGCATGAGAATGACATCCAGAAGACTCCAAGCATCCTTAAGAACAATTCACATACAGACATTCTCCTGCATGGAAAAGCAAAATATTATGAAGTCCCAGAGGCATAAAGAAAGAGCCAGGTACTGAGAGTTGAGGGAATGCAATTCCAGAGATGGGGCAGCAGCAACTGAGAAGACTCTTGCAGCCCTCCCAGGCAAATCAGACAGGAGATATGACTAGATGAACTAATTTTACTTTATTGTAACGTTACATCAACAGAATCTTGCAAATCGGAAAGTACAAGCTTCCCGCCGCCACTTTAACTGCTTTAGAATGTTTTTTTCCTAAGTTTCTTTCTATAACTCTTAAGCTTTTGGGGGCTTCTGCCTCTCTTCTCTGATTGTTTCCTAGGCAACATCTCTTCCCCTCCTTCTCCAAGGTCATCCATACATTCCATTGCAATTCTTCTATTTGGACCCTGCCTGCAATGAGAATGGAAAGCAGAAACCCCTGTGAGTAATAATTCCTCAGTAATGGATGGCTTTAAAGGGGCAGCCCACACCTTGATTTGCACCCAAAAGCATAGCAGTGGCCTTCCAACCAATGAATACCTGTAACTGCCTGAATTACTGCAATCTGAAGCAGCTGAAGCTTCCAAGTGATCTTCAAGGACAGACCCATGTAGAGTGCATTGCGGTAATCCAAACAAGAGGTGATTGAGGCATGAATGACGGTGAGTAGAGCCAAATTCTGCTCCATGAAAGCTTACTGATGCACCAGCTGGAGCCAGGCAAAGGACCTCAGCTGGAGCCACAGCTGCTGCCTATGCATCAAGGTGGAGCTGATAATTACTGGTTCGTTAATTCTCTTAGAGTCCCAGCAATGCCTTGCAACATTTTTTTCAGTGCTGTTGTAAACTTCAAACAGTTGTTCAACGAATTAATGTAAGTTGAGGACTGCTTATATTGGATGGTTATTCCATGAGCTCTTTTGCATCCTGGCAGTCCTGAGTGAGAGGAATGACAGGAATTACACCTGTGAGAAGCAAGTACTGTGTTCACACATAGGACCATAGGGCTGGAAGGGACCTTGGAGGTGTTGTAGTCCAACCCTCCTGCCCAAGGCAGGAGTCCTTATACCATCAATGTGTTTCCTCTACCCCACATCTCTTTCTAGGCCAAGATATCATAATAACACCTTCTTCAAGGAACAACCAAGCAGAATTTCCATGTAGAAAACATGCAACAGCTAAATAGGCCACTGCTTAATTGGAGGCAACGTGTTTTGTTTTGCTGAAAGAAAAAAAATCCAAACAATACTTGGGCTTTTTAGCTTTATGGAGGCATTGTTTGATTGTAATCAACTGAAAGTGGAATGTTCATGAGCACTTTATAAACTGAAGAGGAGGAATATCCACCCTACTTTCCAGGCTTCCTACGCAGAGAAAAAAAGCATGGCCATCTTCTCTGTTGCAACAACCGTGCATTTCCCACGGGCATTCAGCAAAAAGTTTCAGGGATTCCCAAATATTAGAGAATGTTACTGGTTCTTTTGTCCTGTTCCAGTTGCTTATATTCCGCCCCCCCTGCCTCAGAAAACAGAGTTAAGGGAGTGAGGATATAGTGTATAATTTATGCACTGAAATGGCATTGGACTAAAATAAAATTGGAATGAGCTTCAAGAGGAATTCCATCCTATTGGCGAGTTGCCTGCTTTATAGAAAGAAACCCAAATTGGTTAGGAAAGAAAAAAAAGTGAGGGTCTTTATTTGGTTATTTAATTAATTCAATGTATACGCTGCCCATCTCTCCATCAAGCAAGGGCAGCTTCTTGACTCTTTCTCTGGCTTTTGATTGACGACTTTTGTCAGTCCGTGTTATCTATTTCAGTATGGACTGTTATTCAGATTGTATTTTTATGCAGATGTTTTAACGGATATTTTAATGAATTGAATCTTCTCGTGAACTGCCAAGAGTCATTTTTGATGGCAGCGAGTCACAAATCTAATAGGTGCAGGAATAACCAGTCAATGGGGTTCTGCAAGGCACTAATAAAGAGCAGTCAACTTCTTTGTCTTCTGAAAAAAAGAGACCTCCCATCTTCCATACAGAAGGAGAAAAATGTTGCTAACCATTTATTTACTTGCATTTTTACGTGCTTTCAAACTGCTAGCTTGGCAGGAGTGGTACTCACGAACCCATACACAAATACAAGTATACATATATGGAGAGTAGAAGAAAATGGACATGTTGAGAGACAGTGTTGTACTTTATATCACGATCAAGAGAAAGATTTTTAAAAAATCTCTTGCAAGGTTAAACTTGTGTGGTTCAGGAATATAAACTATGCTGCTGATACTATAATCTGGAAGACCATCCTGTCTCCAGATTTACATTTGGCATCCGAGTAACAAACCCATGTGCTGAAAGGAACTTCATTATGCATCACATTATAAACCCTTGCTTAATTTATTCCTTTTTAATCATTAGGAAGAACAAAGCCTTGCACAGAATGCTGAAGAACCAGAAATTTACCCACACATTTTCTTACATACTCTTGCAACAGTTTTTTTATAAAAGAGGGCAGGGATGCACCAAGACTACTGTACCATTTTTGTGCAATTACGGCATACAAAGCTGGAGTATTCTTGTCTCATATTCATAAAACCAAGGAACAATGATTTGCTATCTCATCCATTAACAGGTTTTTCTAGCTTTCTACATTTTTATCCTGCTTGGTTGGATATACTTGAATAGCCAATTTGGCAAGATACTGCCTGGGGGTGTTAATAGTGAAATAAAGCAAGCCAAGCTGGAACTGAAAGCAGAGAAAACTTTTTTTAAAAGGGGGATAATCCAAGGATTCTCCGCTGCAGAATTCAACAACGTGGTACCTATGCCAGGGAAATTCTTGTGCTCTTGATGGAACACTGAATTTCGCCACTGCCACCACAGTTTATTTAAAATGATTATATTTTTACAGATGAAAAACAAAACGGCTGAAAACTATTAACTTGGCCCCAAAGCTCAGCAATTGCATAAGATCATGTAGCATATTAGAAAGGTTTCAATTGCATGGCTGTGGCCTCCACCTTGAATTTTTTGACCCCTTTCCTGCAGGTAGCACTGCCTGTGGTCCTTCAGATTTGTCCAGCAGATTTGGACTTCTCAGTTGATTTTACTATAAGGGCTTTACAGCACATTTATTCTTTTTTGTGCCAGACTGAAATTGCACAGAACAATCTGGAAATCAACGTATGTTGCCTAGATATAAAAGATAAAGCCTAAATTATAATGCTACATATGACTAAGTTCCTTTCAAGAATTTGGTTTTATTGAGGTGATGGGAATATTTATTAAACTTATATGCCGCCGAAATCCAAAGACTCTTGGCGGCTATATGTCAGAACGGCGTGTGTCAAATCACGAAACTGACCTTACAAGCAACTGTAGAACTCTCCTTCATTAATTTAGGCTGTTAACAGAATCCCAAAAACTTGATGGAGTTTTCCTCTTACAGAGCCAAGATGGGCCAATCTTGGGTTTCTTCCTCACGCGTCCTTTTTGTAGTTGTGCAAAAGCCCTCATGGCCATGACTGCCACCTGCTCCCTTAGAGGACTTGAAAGTCCAGAAGAACCTGCAGATTATGCACCAGGTGAGTCTGGGCCAGTGCAACCTCACCCATGACCAAAGATGGTAAATTTCCAAGCACCAAAGAGCCTAACCCAGAGCCACTCCATCTTGCCAGGGTTCAGTTTTAGCCTGTTGCTCCCCATCCAGGCTTAGGGCTTGTCAGCCAGAAGGTTGGCAGCCTGAGTTTGAGACATGGGCCCCATGTAATGGGGTGAACTCCCATTATATTCCCCAGTTCCTGCTCAGTTAGCAGTTCAAAAGCATGCAAAATGCAAGTAGATAAATAGGAAACACCTAAATTGGTGGGAAGGTTACAGTGTTCCATGCACCTCGGCCTATAGTCATGCTGGCCACATGACCACAGAAGTGTCTTTAGACAACGCTGGCTCTGGCTATGAAACAGAGATGGGCACCACCCCAGAGCTGGACATGACTGAAAGGGGAAGCCTTTACCTTTGAAAGGGCACAGTGGTTGAGAAGTTTGGACACTAGGCTTGTTGGCCAGAAGGTTGGCAGCTTGGCAAGGTCTGACCCCCCTGATGCTTTGAGGCTCATCTAGTCTTTCCCAGACTGGACCTACCAGTCTGAGGAAATTATTGTGGAATAGGCAATATTGCAATAAAATAATTAGTATTGACCTATACATGGGAAGACAGTGGCCAAGCGGTTAAGACACTGAGCTTGTTGGCCAGAAGGTTGGCAGTTCAAGTTCAAGACCCACGCACCGCTGCATAATGGGGTGAGCTCTCATTACTTGCTCAGCTCCTGCCAACCTAGCAGTTTGAAACATGTAAAATGCAAGTAGATAAATAGGTACCACCTTTGGTGGGAAAAATTGCATTCCGTGCACCTTGGTCATGCTGGCCATATAATCATGGAAGCGTCTTTGGACAAACTCTGGCTCTCTTGGCTGCGAGTAGGAGATAAGCATCACCCTCTACAGTCAGACATAACTGAAAGGTGAAACCTTTACCTTTATCTTTTCCCATCCAGACCTCATTAGCCTCCAGACACCAAGAGAGGGCAATTATAGCATCACTTAACTCCTCATGGACATACAACTGAGTAATCATCAGCATACTGAAGATATCCCATCCCATGGTGATGGACGATCTCCTTCAGTGTTGAAACTGAGGAATAGCCCTGAGAAAAGATGCATGGGACTGATCAATAGCCATCCTTCTATGGATTTTTTTTGTTCCAGTATAGTCATCCCTGTCCTACTTCTGTTATGTCATAAGATGTCCTCATTTTTTAGTGTGCTGTTCATTAGAGGCAAGTTGATTGGTTTCTTATCTGCAGGACTCTGCCTGGGTTTCTTTAGGGTGGTTTCTCTGTCCTTCCTCCCACCTCCCATGTTGATATCTCCCAAGACACCAGGTCAAAAAAAGCCTCAGAGAAAATGGAGGCTGTAGAGAGCCACAAATATGACCTTGGTGAAACTATGCGGAGGTGGTTACAAAAGGATATGTACAAAAATATGCTTGAAGCCCAAGGAAACAAAGAAAGCATTAAGGAAGAAACTCAAGATGGGCTCTGCCCTTATTTTCTGAATTATGAGAGAAGGGATGGGAGAACCAATTAGGCTTTCAAAATAATGTTATTTTAGCCTATATCAATATAATAAGGTTCTAATCGAACTTCTGGAGTCAATTTCCTGGCGTGGCCTACCTTGAAAGGCTGAGATGCTCGTGCAGTTCTCTAGTTTCTGTAGAGCTGCAGAATGAAGACTGATTAGCTACTGAGTGACTGGGTTTCATGCTTCAAGGAACAAATATAAGGAAACTGTTGGAAGCAGAAGCCCAGTTCAATGTCCTTTTTATTCTCTGGATCCAATGATGAGAAAAAGCAGGGCTGTTGCATTGAAGGGCAAACATCTCCTCTGTTAGCATTTCAGTACAATTGTGCAAATAAATCCCATCTTCATCCCCTTGAAGCAATGAAGATTTATGGTCTTCTCCTCTTCTTTGTTGGAAGCCTACAGAGAATTTGGTTTCAAAAACAGGTTAAGGTAGAGGTGGTAGCTGAGAAAGAAACTCAGCAACCAAGTGCTAATGGAGAGGGCCAACACTGGATGACAAATGGTTGTGGCAGAGACTGGTTAGTGCCAGAAGAGAGGGAGCATGCTTGTACTTTCCAACACTCCCTGAACACCTCTCTGGTCATGCAAACACACTCCTGGCTTGACCTCCAAGATAAAGGATGACAGAGAATTATAGATGTTATAAACTTATCATACTTAATATAATGATAATTAATGACTTAAGAGGGAAAATTACTTTTAACATGGTATATCTAAAAGTGACTTGAGGCTGTTTCAGTCATAGGATGGACATACAATGGGGTGATCAAGAGGGAAGTCTGAGGGAGAAGTGGAAATAAAACCCATTTTAACATATTGTGAAGTTGTATCAACTGTAGTACCTGGCAGAAAAGCCCCGAGGGAAGTGATGGTGTAGCTTTTGGGCTCGGTATGTCAAACATTCAGAAAATGCCTAACACAACTCTATTAGTGTACCACTGCCCCTGAATAAAAGAGAAACATATTTATATATTTATTTAAAATAAGAGTTCAGTCATGGGTAGAGCTATGCATTGTGTAAAGAAATGATAGTTACAAAAATGAAACACAAGTAAAACAAACTCATTTTTGGAGATTCCGGAGGCCATATGAGAGCACAGTCCTCTCATGCGACTTCTGAAGGGTCTGGAAGCTACTCAAGAGCATATCCCATTCACACGGAGCCTCTGCAGCCTCAAAAATTGCACAAGGACAGGCATGCTTCCGAGAATTGATGTTGTCGGGTGTTGGCAAATACTGGCATGTCACCCAAAATGTCATGGCATGCCACATGTCATAGGTTCACCATTAATGCACTAGGGACTACCAGCGAAAGTAATATAAACAAGAGAAGGTTGGCATTATTACTTCCCTGTACAGATAGTAACCCTAAAATATTCCAGGTTTGCCCAAAGTTTCCTAAAGGACCTCATGGCTTAAAGTTTGGGTGGTTCAGAGTTCACAGTAAATATAAACCGTTCTATTACAGCTTGTCTCAACGTGAATGGAAGTGGTTCCTCTTACAAGACTGTCATTTGAGAAAGGTTTATCTGTCTGCTCAAAAGCCTCTGGAAACTTCATGAGAAGGTACTCCTGCTCTTTTCTCTGGTGTCCAGAAAAATTCATTTCTTGGGCAATTGACACGTGACTCAATTCTTGCACTTTCTGTTTCGGCAGGGATGTGGCCGGAAGAAACTCGGCTTTGAATGAAACTTCTGCACTGCATTCCCAGATGTGATTACTCCCAGACATTCACATGATTCTCTGTGGCTCCAGCACACTGCAAGCTTATCCCCTATCTTGTAGGAGTAACCCAAAGACAGTGTGCCCACAAGTATTTACTGGGAAATAAACTTCATTCAGCTTAGCAAGACCTTCTGTAGGGTTTATTTGCAGAACCTGAACTGCAAGGATGACTTTTGCAAGGGCTGTGAGATGCTAAGCATAGCCAGTGGATGGGATCTAGACTTATCTAAGAAGATGATGAGCATTAATGCGATTTTCATCAGCATCCACAACTCACTTGCCTCACTGGTTTCCAGACTGGGTTCTCCAAATCTGGATCCATTCCAATGCAAATGAATCGATTTACAGTACATGAGATGCATCACGTACTTTAAAAGATGACACATGGTATATTACAAATAAGGCCCTGAATACATTTCAGGTGCATTACTTTGGTTCAGCTGTTCTTGCAATATTGCAGAAAGAAGTCCGACCTTCGGCTCAGCATTCCCCTCACCTCACTGCACTCTTAATTCTAAAGTAACATCATTCCAATGCAAACTTTGAAAGAAACAAGTAAGGAAAGTAAAATCATAGGTGAAAAAAGTGCAAAGAAAAACTTTGTTTGTTGGGACTAACGAACAGACAACTAGAAAAGGAATATGGAAAGTTCTTTTTATCTATGATAACTGCTGCAAAATGGTTATATGCGCAAAAGCGGAAAGACTTTGAAATAGCCACAGTGGAGGAGTGGCTAGTGAAGAATTAGCAAAGACGACAGAATTGATTTGTTTGATTAGAGAAAGGACAATAAGTCCACTTATGAATGATTGGAAACCCTTTATGGACTTTCTGCTGAAACAAGGAAAAAAAATGAACTCATGGTTTATGGGTTTCATTATTAGAAAGAACCGACTATGGAAAGAAGGAAATTATGTTGTAACCTTAGAGAGAGAGATATAAATATAATATAAATTTATATATATATAAATGATATTCTGTACAATATAAATATTACATAATATTATATAAAATATAAATATACTTGCAACTGCTGTTAAGATTGGAAGCCGCTTCTTTATGACTTTTTGTTTCTTTCCCTTTTCTACTTTTTGCTTTGCACTTTTTTTCATAATTTAACATTGTTTAAACCGACAGCCATTATGAATTAAGAATTGTCTACGACAGAAGAGTATAAGGACATAGATTCCTTTTCTGGTAACTTGCCATCTGGATCAGGAACTGATTTTGACCCAGAAATTGTAGAGAAGGTTGGAACAGCAGATGTATCGAAAAGTTTTTTAACATTTTCAAAAAATCAGGATGCTTTTATTTCATCTTCGCACTGAAAGGCAAAACACATTCTGTGTGCAAAGAAAAATAGGATGTAATGATGCCAGGCAAATTTCTTTTGTTACAGTTTTCAAAATGCTTTTTTTTCCTGTTCTTCCCCTTCTCTTGATGGAAAAATGGCTGGGAATGGGAAAAATAGGAAGAAATTAAAGTGTTAAGCAATCTCATACTTCAGCCTGTTCTCACAAGTGAATTTCAGCCTCCCTCTGGCTGGCTTTTGGTATTTTTAAAGCCAGAGATAATACTGTAAGCTGGCCTGTTTCATGTACTTGGGTTATTCCCACAGTCTCAGGGAAGTTTAGTAGAAGAACAGTTCTCTGAGGTTAAAAATAGTTTATTGTCCTTAGCTTTTGGACCCACGCTAGATCTGAAAAACTAAGGACAATCAACAATTTTTTAACCTTAGAGAACAACATCTCCTGTTCTTCTACTATGTTTCCTGGAGTACGCATTTTTGCACACATGAGGGAAGTTTATTTGCTGGATTTATATCCTGCCTTTTCTCTGACTGGGGATTGCTATTCAATTTATCCTCACAAGAACTTTGTTAGGAGGAATTAGAAGTCATCTAAAGGATTTGGGGTCTCTGGAACTGAGATCCCCCATTCCTACTGCAACACCTCAATCTCTACACCCCACTGTTTGGCATATGGATTTCTAAAGCAGGCCCTACTGCAGTGTTACTTATTGAGTTAGTCAATTGGTCAGTTGCTTAATATCCTACTGTAATCAGAAAAGACCATCCAGTGTTATTTATTTAGTTAATGAGATTCAGATTCAGATACTTTGTTGGCCAAGCATGGTTTAGACATGCAAGGAATTTGGCTCTGGTACAGTAGCTCTCAGGGTACTTTCAAGACAACAGGAAATAAAACAATAACATAAACAAATAAATGAAATTATGTATTAAACAGTAAAGTGTGCAGCCAAAGCATGCAGTTATTTACTTATTAGTTACTTAATATTCTCCTGCAATCAAAAAAGACTCGATGATTCATAAATTGGTTGTAATAGCACGTGGGAATGACCTTGGGAGACGTGGAGAGGGAAAGAAGCTGTCTAGGAAATAATCAGAGAAAGAGGGGATAGCCCTTGGCTGCCTAATGGACAGAGAAAGAAATTCAGAAAGGAACTAACCTCTCAAGACTGTAAGAGATGGCAGGAGATTTGTACTTGCAGCCTTGCAAGCTTACGATAAAGCAGAATCAGTTCATCTGGTTGTTTTTTCTGTCTGGTCTACCTGGAAAGGCTGACAGGGGCTGCCCTTGAAGATTACCTGGAAGTTTCAACGGGTGCAAAATGCAACAGCCCAGACAGTTATGTGTATCCCCCTAGCAGGACACGCATTGCATCTCTGCTTGACAAGGAACATTGGTTGCCAGTCTGATTCTGGAGTCAGTTCAAAATGCTGGTTTTGATCCCTAAAGCTCTTACATGGCATGGGCCTGGGTCCTTTGAGCATCTGCTGATTGTACAACCTCTTCCCCAATTATATCTACCTGTCACATCAGAGTCTGGCAGGAGAGGCATGTTGCAGGTCCCATCTGCTAAGGAGTTCCATCTGATGGGACTGAGGAGACATGAGAATTGTTTTCTAGTTATAACCTTCAGTGTAGGTTGAATACACTCCTACATGGTGGACATTCTTCTCTAATCTTATACCGGTGGACATTCTTCTCTAATCTTATACCCCAACAAAGCTATTCCTTGAAGAGTCCAGGTACCACCTGTAGGGCTCACTCAACACCATCCCCACTCTTAAGACTGAAAACAAACCTATGACCTTGACTTGGGCCCCGACTCTCTTCACTGTTTTATCATTTTGCCAAATTCTTGAGAATTCAGAAGCCTGTGTGCTGCTTTGCAGTCTGAGATTGTTCTAGCTAGGCTAGCTTTAATAGCATTACGTCATATTTTTTATTTTTTTAATGCTCCTTTTTGGTTTTGTCTATCTTTTCTCATTCACAACTTTGCAACCAGCTGATTTTTAAAGAGATGGTCTCGGCCTTTCAGCTTCAATCTGGGAAAATGCTACTCCACTCAACAAACAATTGTATTGAGTTGCATTACACTGTATTGTTGTGCAATAGTAAAAGTGTCAAATTAAGAACAGGGAGACCAGGTTTCGTCCTTCCTTAGGGGCACAGAGGCCATCTGAGTGTCCGTGGGCCAGTCACCCTTTCTAGCCTTAGATATCTATATACCAAATCACACTAGTCCCTTCCCCTAACCTTGGCATCACGCTGCATACCTAGTCCCTTGCCCTCACCTTGGCAACTTTAAGACCTGTGGACGTCAACTCCCAGATTTCCTCAGCCAGCCCACATCTTAACGTTGGCAAGGGTGGGCACGGTGGGCACGCCCACCCTAAATATTGCCATCTGACGGGAGCTAGGAACCCTGCCTTTTCCGCCGCAGCCCCTCCCCTAGCCTTCGTAAAGCTTTGGAGACCTGGCTTTCCCCCCAACCGCTGGGATACGACTGGATGATTGCACATTAGATCGTTGACTTGGTGCCAGGTCTTGGTTATTTTTAATGTTCTTATGTGTTTAGTTTTATAGTTTTGATATAACTTTATATCTTGTTTTAACTTTTGATTGGGAGCTACCCAGAATTGGTTCGAAAATGGGCAGCTATATAAATGAGAGAGGGAGGGAGGGGAAAGAAGAAACCATCAGAAGGAGGGAGGAAGAAAGGTGGGAGAAACAGGAAGGGGACGGGAGGGATGGAGGGCAAGGAAGGAGAAATGGGAAGAAAGGAAGAGGGAGGAAGGAGAAACAGGAAGGGCAAGGGAGGGAGGGGAAGGGAGGAGAAATGGAAAGGAAGGAAGGGAGAAACAGTCAGGGGAAGGAAGAAAAGAGGGGAAGGATGGAGAAACAGGAAGAAAGGAAGAGGAAGGAAGGAGAAACAGGAAGAGGAAAGGAGAGAAGGAAGGAGAAACAGAAAGAGGAAGGGAGGGAGGAAGGAAGGAAGGAGGGAGAAACAGGAAGAGGGAGGGAGGGAAGAAGGAAGGAGAAACGGGAAGGAAGGAAGGAGAAACAGGAGGAGGGAGGGAGGGATGCCAACCTCCGGGGAAGAGGCCTTCCTGCGGCGGACTTACGTCGCAGAGCCGCGCACCAACGCGCGCCCGCCGGCTCCTCCTCGCAGGGAAGCCGCCCGAGCCCGGGTCTCGCGTGCCTAGGCGCAGACGACGACGCCCGCTCGCCCGCCCGGTCTCCCGCTTCGGCCGAAGGCGTCTCCGAGCGCGGCGGTCCGCTCTGCGCCGGGCGCACGCAGTAGGGCCCGCGGGGGAGGGGCGGCGCGCGGGGGCCGGCCCAGGC
>JANHZU010008148.1:27230-38327 GCA_032468055.1 Acrochordus granulatus
TGTTCGCAATGTTTCCTAAGGCCCACTTGACTTCACACTCCAGAATGTCTGGTTCTTGGTCAGTGACCGCACCATCAGGGTTATATGATTTATGTTAGGTTATATTTAAATATTTTGGAGAACTAGGTTTAAGCTAAGAATGGCAGTTAACAGTGGGTCATTCAGAAAACTGGTTACCAAAATATGATTTAATGCAATATGTGGATTCAACTGATGTAATGATAAAAATTGAGCAGTTTATAATATCAAAGAAAAATTCAGCTCATGCCTGTCATTTTGACCATAGTTCCTTTGTTAACCTAATTTATCATTGCATATTCCTGATACTTATCTCTTGACCACTGTATTTAAAGGCCTTTCTGCAATTTTAGATAAATGCACATGCCAAATCAAATGAATGTTTCTGCTTCCTACTTGCAGCTACCCCCATCCAATATGCTTAGCCTCTCATTGTTCATATTGATGAATGATTCAACAGACCTTGGGGCAGAAGGATCTCCCTTTCTCTTTTGCCCATGGAACTTGGCTGGCACCATCAAGTGGAAAAGACAAAGCCTCTCCTTTTTCCTTTTTCCTTTCACATTCTCCTGATCTTGATCTGCAACACTGCTAACACTGCAGCAAAGAAGCAGAAAACACAAAAGTGACAGCTGTACTGAAGTCAGGATAATAATATTGCTCTCTCTGTGTGTATATATAACCTATACGTGCATGAATTTGGAAACATTGCTGTGTTTCATTTCTGGTTTGTTTTCTAATTAGATGTACTTTTACTCTCTCTACACCACCCGTTCCAAAAGCATTTATTTGCGACAACATTCTAGAAGGTGTATCCAATGCATAAACCATGCATTTTCTACTTCAGTGCATTAATATAATGGACATTTTCCCATTTTTATGGTATCCATCCATCCATCCTTAAATCAGCAATAAACTATATTGGCATGAAATTTGCTGTCCTTAGTAATGATCCCTATCCTACCTCTATTGACCGTTCTCATCTCCACAGTCACTTGATTTCTCTGTAATGGGTGGGTACATAAGCCTTAGAGATTTTACATGTTTTGAGGGTGTCCTTGGACAACACCTGAATAAGAAGAGAAACACTTCTTTATCACCAGTACAACTTAAGCCCTTCTCACTCATGGTCTGAAGATGAGACAAAGGCAATTTTAAGTTTTTAACTGTACTTTTATTAAAAGACTGTAAGTCATACAGAGTTTTTTTGGAATTGAGTGGCCTTAAAAATCCAATAAATAAATGTCAAGGGGATATGGCAGAAGAAATGTTACAAAGTCATATTTCTATTGTGGTTGGGTACAAAGTGGGGAAGATCTGCCTCTTGCTGCAATATGTTCCGTTATCAAATATGTTTTAATAGTTTAATTTTATAAAGGTAAAGTTTTCTTCTTTCAGCTGTGTCTGACTCCAGGGAGCAGTGCTCATCTCCTTTTCATAGCCGAAGAGCCAGTGTTGTCCAAAGACGTTTCCATGGTCATGTGGCTGGCATGAGTATACACCAAGACACATGGAACAGTGTTATCTTTCCATCAAAGGTGGCATCTACTTATCTACTTGCATTTTTACATGCTTTTGAACTGCTAGGTTGGCAGGAGCTGGAGCAAGTCAAGGGAGCTCACCCTGTTACGTGGCACCTGGGTCTCAAACTCAGGCTGCTGACCTTCTGGCCAACAAACTCAACATCTTAACCATTAGGCCACCACATTTATAAAAAAAACTCTATTTAAAAATAAATATATATATATATATATATTTAAAGTTAACAGTCTAATACAGGCATGGGTACACCTAATTTAAAAGAAAAAAACAACTATGAGAAACTAGTTTGCTAGTTTGACAAAGTCATCCATCCCTAATGTTTATATGTTTTTAGTCATAATGTTTCACAAATCTAAGGTCACAGTATCACTGAAATATTTGTAATATTTTCAGAAGATTTGTGAAACTAGAAGGAATAGAATATTGGAGAACAGAGAGATTATTGGGTTACATCTGGCCAAGCATCAAAGGAATTATAGGCAAACATATGGAGGAAGTAGGCTGGAAAAAGTAGGATGATGGATTCCTTTGGGATGCATTTGGGACCTGAATGTACAGAATAAGTACATTCCAACCTGCTCCTCATTCTGCAATTTTCTCTTTAAAGGGTGCAAAATTCTGGGAGTTGAAATCCACACATCTTAAAATTGCCAAGACAGAGAAATACTGATTTAAGGGATTTGTCACTTCAATTTTGTTTTTGAGACCAGAACTGTTTAAATACACATTGCACATTTACACTCTGCTTTTAGCTTGTTCAAGTCTGGTTAAAAACAATACAAAAACTCCACCATGTTGATCATAGTCTCACATCACAGCATGACCCCAGGAGGGTGTTAGGAAGAAAAATAGATCTAATCATTTTGGTGCTGCCTTAGCACATTCTGTGCATCTTTTTCCTGACCATCCCCCTGCTGTCAACAAAGGCCATTTGGTTTTGTCTGGTATTTCTGCAATTGGAATGCAGTCAACCATGACAGCAATATGAAAAAAAGATTATTTGACTTTGGGGAGACCTTTTTAATCTATTCCATGGGGCTAATAGCAGTGTCAGAAGCCCAACTGAACTCCAGCTAACTGATCCAGCTATTTATCTATTGGTAGTAGTTGGATCTACACTAAAGTTCATCATATCTCTTCAACAAACATGACTACAAATGTGACTGTGAATTGTTAAGTGTGAGTGGCACCTTTTCAGACCTAGCATCAGCCCTCTCCTACCCACAATCTCTTTCTCTTCTCTCAGGTATTCAAAATTAACACCTTGGCAGAGACGATTTCAAGCTGGGCACAAATGGCCTTTTGAAATTTTTTACCCAATTTGTGAATATGGAAATGTGGATAGGGACAATTTCTCCAAATCTCTCAAGAGAAATCGTTTCTCAGTACCCATGAAAAAGACCCTTAAGACAAATTGTTCCAATGGAATTTAAGGAAAGCAGGAGAGTCTGCAAGTCTCTAAAGAGATCACCCTATAATTTTAGACAGGCCATTTCACATCTACGTGGCTGCATTCTCACAAAACATTTAATTTGGTTAGTAAAGTAATCCATTCATGTGTTTTCATAAAAAATTGAGTCATAAGTTAACCATATAGGCAAAACTTGAACAAGATAATCATAAATAACCAACTCAGATTCAAGCTCAATGGGTTGCACAAACATAGCAAAAAGGTGTATCAGAAACCACACTCTACCCGTAACAATTTCATCCAAATTTCCACCTCTTAAACCCTGCCAAAACTGACTTGTACAGTTCCTACCTTATCATTATGTATGGGGCATTAGTACATCTAAGGCTAGTATACTAGTTACATCCTCTCTATCTTACTAAATAATATTATGTGAAAGCTTCAGTTGGCCAAAGCTGTGAAGAGCATCACAGGTCAATAGCTATGGGCCCATCTGGTAGTCACTTTAGCACAGGGAAGATTGACATATAAGTGGAATCAATGGGAAATGTGCCTTTTTGAGAGAGCTGAGTCTTTGCTTAAGGTGTCCGAAGGAGGATAATTTGAGCCTAGTCATTTGTGCCTCGTGTGAGAACTCTGGGTTGAAAATAATGAAGCACTATATTTTAACTGTAATTATACTTTAAGAGTTCAGTTTTATTGCCTTGAATTAGCATTATGAATTCATATGATCATTTGGAACATTAAAACATATTTTGGACAGAACTCTGTCCCTGTATGCAGCCCATTTCCCCTCACCCATAATTTTATTGAAATACAGGTTTCCATTGCTATTAGCTTCTGGGGCCAATCTTGACCAAAAATAATTAATATAATGCATGGATAGAAAAGGCCCTTGCAAGATTCCTTGTACGGTAGAAGGACAAGCATAGGCAGTAAGGAATTCCAACCAATAATCAGGATGTCAAAGATCCTTTTTAAAAATACATTCTTTAATTGTGGGTACATTTGTGTGCATAGACTGATCTCCATCTCCAGGCAGAACCTCAAAAACCCTTTTTCATTCCCTCCAGAATGGACAGTCAAAATCATTTCCACTTAATTTGATCAATGATACCCTTGCCATGGCATTTGTCTTCCCCCGCCAGTGGTGTGTTTCCTCTCAAGCTGCTGTGAATGAGATACCTCCCATCACATAAACAAAATCCTTAGCTGGCTGGGGAATTCTGGGAGTTGAATTCCACGTATCTTACAGTTGCCAAGTTGGAAAAACACCGGTCTATAGGCTGACAGTGCAACTCTTGTCTCCTCTGAGAGGCAAGCATCCTCCGGCATCCATACTTAAATATCATAGGTATTGGGTTATGCCTGTGGTTTCTTCAAATCCATGTCCATATTGCACTCAGTTTTTTAGAACAGAATTTACCTATATAGTTCACAGTAATTCTGTGTCCAAGGGATAATTGTGTATCACTCGCATATTAGTCTGAAAAGTATAGATCATATAAATCTTCCCTGTTTCTAGTTGTTAATCATTTTTAGTCATAAGCCACTATATATTAGCTTGCTGTCCTTGGCTGTTGGCAAAAACCAAGCAGGGTTACAACTGGTCAATTCTTGGAGAGGAAATCCCCAATAAATCCTAAAACTAAAGGTTAAACTGGAGAACTGAAAGACACACCAAAACACCAGGCAGGCAGGCAGGCTTCTGCATTGTTGCCCAGAAATCTTCTGTGCAAGAAGATGCGTGTCCATGAAATACCATGAAATGGTGCAGCTTGAATGACCAAGACCTTATCATTCTCATCAACACTTCCCTAACACTTCTATTCCCAAAGGGCTCACAGGCACCTTAAGATTAATGCATTTATCACCGCGCATGTTTTTATTAACCACCATTCTGGGGAAAAAAAAGACCAGTTGAAATCAAATGTTTTGTAGCTTTAAACAGCAACAAAATCAGGAGTCATCAGTTATGCTATATTAAACTAATGTCCGGTTATCTTCAAGGCAGCATTTTCAGCCAGGAGTCAGCTACTTAAGTAGTACTGACTGAGAAGTTTTATGAAGGAAGCTGCTCTTTGTTTGTTTCAAGTACTTTTATGCCACATCAGGGGGACAAATAAAATTTTGCTTATAAATTATAAAAATTATATCACATAACAAATAATTTTACGTTGCAAAGTAACCATAATCATTCCATTCTGTTCCTCATAAGGCCCTAATTACAGTGTGAGTAAAATTGTCTAAGTATTTTCCATAGATTACACATCCTTAATCCCACAATGCCTGTTTAAATCGCCAGCTTTTAACTATTTTCTGAGTAGTAAATTTGTGGGTGCAGTTCTTATCCCTATGGATAATTGGATTCCCAGGCGGGGAGCTCTAACAAATCACTCCAAATTCTTCCCACTCCACTGGCCAAAAGTGGGGACTCTTAATGAATGCTCTGAACTGACACATCTGAATTAGGGAGATCCCGTAATGGACTGTAAGAATAACCTTTTTTAATTTTAAATTAAATGGTACAATAACTGAAAAACAGGAAGAAAAAATTATAAGAATAATCTTGAGGAACAGGAGGAAGAGCCCCAATCAGGACCACAGTCAAATAAAAGAAATCTTGAGTCCAAAGCAGAAATATATAATTTAAAAAGCATCTCAGGCTTCACCCTTTCTTGAACCCAAAGGAAAGAAGAGAAAGGCACATTCAGATTTGCAAATTCTGTTACCTTATAATAGTATTTATTATAATGTTATAATAAAAGATGTCTTTGCATACCTAACTTTGATTTCCTCCTCTGGATTACTTCAAAGGGCTGGCAGATCCTAGATGAAGCCCGAGATGTAGGAATAATTTAATTGAACTGCACCTGAAAACAAACTGGCAATTAGTGAGGTGTACCTGTAGGCTGTGGCATTCTGCATCAGCCGTTATTTCTGGGTTACCTTCAAGGGATGCCCCGTGCAGACGAGCTAAGGTAGGTGACAGGACGGGCTGCCGGGGTCTTCTGCTCCAAAAATGGAGAGGACGAATTTGCCACAATCTGCATTTGCTGATCTAGCAGGTGCTGGGAGCCCAGAAAGACTCCCAGCCTACAAACCAGGTCCTTTGGGGCAGCTAGTTTTAGTTAAGGTGAAGCATTTGAAGCAATTGCGTTTTGCTAACCCAGATTTGGTTTGTTGTACAATCCCAGTGTAGATGCTAACAACTGTTTCATTCACTGTAACACCGTGCAATAAGAAGCATCCAGCTACTTCCTGTTTATACATAGTGAAGAGCATTGATTACCTTTGGGCTGTTCTTGTGCAAGATATTCACCCACAGCTTAATGAATCATGATTTATTGAACAAACCACACTTAATTGGATTCACACAACACATTAAACCAATAAATTATAGTACACAACATTGGCTTAACATGTTGTCTGAACCCAGCTAAGGAATCTTACATATGATTGAGCAACTGATACACCTAGATGGGTAACTCGCGTTAAGCTGTGCGTTAAGCTAATATTGGTTAGCAAAACGCTTTCTCTATGGAGAACGATTTTTCAGTTCTAGGAAACAATAAGAATGTTTTAAAGTCCTCCTTCAGCCCCAGAAGCCAGGATCTGACTCGTCCTCTGTCAATTCATCCTGATGTGGTAGAACCCAAGAATACAGTCGTATCTTTTGTCCTAGATAACAAGGACAAGCACGGGTCTTGTCAGCCATTCACATTATTCCCCACATTCCGGCACGGCACGGCACGGCGCTGCCTGCTTTCGTGCCACAGAGTCTCATTGACAAGACGGGGGGCCAACACGGCCTTGCTTGTTGTGAAATAAAAGCAAATCATAACGAGAAATAAGAAGGGTCCATTGGTGTTTATTATTTCACAGCCATGACAAAGGACAATAGAGGAACGAGAGAAATATAACTGGGGAATTGTTTTCCCCACGTTACAAAATGTTTGAGCTATTAAGAGAGGAAATGTGGGTTAAGAGGCCGAATTAACTAAGAATCTGAACCGAGGACTTAATCAAGATAAATTCAAAAGAGGTTGAGGGACTCTGCAAACCATTAGATGCTGAAGAAGATCTGTGGTGGCCAGGTTTTACAGACCTAGCTTTCTGAGAGGCGGGCGTTTCTTGGAATAAGGAATCCGGAAACCTCCACCGCGGATGCCCCCTTACGAAGGCAATTTAAGTCTGGCCGATCTGTGAAGTGGGTGGGACACTGCCAGCCTCCTCCCCCTCGCTCTGGGAGGGAGAAGGGTGAAGAAAGGAGATACAGCTGAATAAAAAGCTCTCACTGCTGACCATATGCAGGGTCCAAAAGGCAGCTCCAGCTGTTCAAGCCCCCCGAGAAAATCTCGTGTCGTGAGGTCTTAAGAATTCCACCTTCTATGACAATCATTGGAAAAAAGATGTTCGTTCCCGTTTTCGTTTCAGGAGGAACACACATTCTCATGTCTGCCTCTTTCCCTTTTTGTTTATGGGCGCAAAATCATGTACAGGGAGTCCTCAACTTATGTCTCGAATGGAACCTGCCCGTTACAGCTGTAGACTGTGACAGTCATAAAGCAGGTCACCCACACGACCGACCTGATTTTAATGACCTTTTTTTATAGAAATCATTAAGCAAATCCATTGCTTACTATGGGGAGGTTTTTGCCGACAACTGGAAGGAAACACTGAAAAGTGGAAGTAAACACTGCTTTTCGGCAAAAATATTGTAAATCACAGTCGTGTGATTGTGGGATGCTGCCAACAGTTGTAAATGTGGGTCAGCTGCTATTTGCCCAAAATACAGTCACATGACCATGGGGGGCAGCTGTCAGAATTTCATAACTGGGTTACAATATATCTTTTAGGGCGTCCATCGTAACATCAAATGGTCACTCAGTGACTGATCGTAAGTCAAGGACTACTGTGTCAGAAGGCCAACTCTTCATCAGACCTCATGCCTTCTAAGGCCATGGATTACAAGTAGCAAGAAGTGACCTGTGTTGTATCGCCACAACTACAGAAGGTTCTAAAGTGAACAAACCCTTCTTAATGTGGTACGGTGAGCTATTTGAACCCCTAAGCTATTGCCTTTCTTTGTTGAGCTTCATTGTCCACAAACTTGATTTTGATTCAATTTTGGTTCTTGATCAATTTACTAATATGTCAGATTGATCCATTCATGTTGTCCAGTTGTCAAATTCCAGATACTCATTATGTAATTCAGCAGAACAATATGTTCTGAGAATTTCAGCTTTAATTGCACGGTCACATTGACTGTATATAGTCCACTACTTTCTCCCAAAATAATATGCTTATAACTTTTGTTTTGGAACTGAAGGCGTTCGCATTTGCAAGCAAAAAGATAAGGTTGCATTCAATATTTCACCTTCAAAACTCTTGATCAGCATATCCCAATGAACCATTTCCCCAACTTCCAAGATTGCCCCGATAGTCATGCCACATTTTGCTTCTTCTCCCTCTCTCTTACCCTTTGCTGTTTTATGGAGACACAAATCTAAAAATAAAATCCTTTTGAAAGAGACAGAGACTCTCTATGCAGCACTCTGAACAAACCTTACAACTGTCTCTTTTGAAAAGACATTATTCCCGGCAAACCACTAGAATTGATACAAAAATAATCTAGTTCACTTTCGGATGTGGCCAAATCTGGTGTGCAGTGCTGTTTATTAACATAGTTATTCATATTTGCAATTGTTTATGGTGGGCTGGATTTTAAATTAGCCATAATTTAAGCCTTATTGATACCAGTGGGAATTAATTGCAACGTCCCTAGTTTGGATCAGCCTGTTTGTTTGTTTCTAATGTTTATATTTATTTCATTGCTTTCATTGGAAATATTCTCAGATGAATCCTCACTAGCATGTATGTTTGTTGTTTTATGTTTTAAGCTGTTCCATCTTGTGGGGAATTTTGTAGGACTGCTCTGGGGAATGCTGTTCTAGAGAGCAGGCACCTTCTTTGACTCAGCCCCTGGCCTCTGAAATAGCATCCCCCCAAAGATTCACACAACTGCTGTCCTATCACAAGAATGCCACAAGTCTTTGAAAACTTGGCTGTGTTCCCAGCCTCGAGAATAGCCTTCCACTGGAGATTCCCCAGATGTGCCAAAGAGTTATGCAGCAACTCAGCATTAATTCTTAGATAGGGATTCAACGTTAATTTGAAACCTATTAACACAGAAATAAAGATTTATGGGCATTTTTGCAGGGATGAATACATTACAGAGATTTTCATACCATAGCCTGCCTTTTGTTAGAATACAAATTTACCTTGAGTTATCTTCTTCCAGTTTCTACTCTCAAGAAAAAAAGTGTAATTATTTATCCACGTTCCACTTCAGATACTGATCACATGAAATCTCTATTCTCTTCCATGAAATTAAAACATAATTAAGGGGGGGAAGCTTGGGCAGTATATGGATGACTATTGTTATGGGAAGGGTGTCCTTGTATATTTCAAAAGTCCATCCTGGCAATAAAAAGCAAGGTTTGACCTGAGTTAGAGTGAAATGCAGTGCTGTTTTTGTAAACATGGCAGTATCAGCGTGGTCTGCTTCTCCCTCTCTCTGAGGCACATTGATTTCAATACATTCCATAACCCCTGGTGAATAACTGGATTATTTGGACAGCGGTCTTGATCTTTGCTTTTTAAATAGCATGAATTGACATCAGCTATTGGCAGAACAAGGCAGTTCTCAGCTCAAATTACAGAGAGCACCAGCTGAACAGAGCAAAAGCTCATGCATGTTTCCGGAAAGGCCTTTGTAACATCTAATTAGTTCTTTTGGGTCAGATCCAAAAAGGACCAGAACATTTTGGAAGAGCAGACATAAAGCATACATTCCAGACCTAGAAGACTTTGCTTCTGAACAGCATATATCCTACCTGCAATCTATTCTCTCCCTGTTTTTAAACACAGTTTACTATCCAAGATTCTGGCCACTTACCAAGCCTGGGATACAAGGATACAAGTGATGGAAAAACATAATGTGGGAACTGAATTTGGATGCAAATCTCAGAAATAATTATAATAATAGAATAATTGTCACCATCTTTCTCGGAAATATTTAAATAACAGCAGTGTCAAAACACAAGCAGTACCACAGAGGCACTGTCACCTCTGTTCCTTAATGTTATTTCCAACTGAGATTCCCCCCACTCTTCAAGGTCACAGAGGCCAACATTATGTGAGAAACACTGGCAAAGCCATCTGTTTCCATCACAGCAGGCCACTTCAAGAACACTTAAGGACCGATGGCTGTTTTTCTTTTTCCTCCCCATCCCGTTTTCCTTTTGTGCCATGTCCCTTCAGTTTGCAAGCCTGAGGATGAGGACTGTCTTGTTTTACTTATTCTATAAACGTATATGGATACTTGCAAGCCAAAGAATATAGCATAAATATTTTAAAGAAATAAAGGATTCCCAAATTCTTCCCCTTTTCAGTTCAAAACAGTATGGCATGCAATTTGATGATAACAGAAAAGGGGAAGAAAAGATTGTTTAATCTTTCCTACAGCATAATTCTTCAGAAGGATGAGATCAGGAATGAAGCATTGACCCACCCAAAGAAAAGCTGCTAGTCTTAGAAAGACTGTTAGAAACAACCCAGCTTCCAATGTAAAAATAAAACTAGAGAATTTGGCACAAAGACAGAAAAAATTATTTAACATTTTTGCAAAGACGGGTGCACCAAGTACTCAGCAAGAAAATCTCCATACAATTATACCCCACTCTTGGCCAGATGTGCCCTCCTCCCTTTCCCCCTGGAATAGGTACTCCGGAGTATACCTATTCCCCCTGGGACAGGTACTCCGGAGTGTACCTACTACGTGGAGAGCTGCCTAGGAAGTCCCGCTTCAGTTTACATCTCCCCCTACTCTAATTCTATCTCCCAGAGCCCTTATTTGCAATTTTCCTTTTTTGGCTATTCCCACGGGTTGCCTTGAGGCTTCCTTCTACTCATTCCTTCCTGCCAGCCTGGTGATAACGAAGCCACCTTTGATTTCTGTTTAATTAATCTTATCAGAGCCTTCAACAAGTCATTAGGCTGGGTCAACCTTCAACAAGTTGTTTGGGGAAAGGATGTGCGTTCAGCAAACTGTTTGGGAGGAG
>JANHZU010008149.1:0-11470 GCA_032468055.1 Acrochordus granulatus
TATAAAGCAGAAATAGAGCAAACTAACCAGCACTTATGGATCTGCTTCAAGGCAGCTTCTGGCCTCAGCTGCTGCTTTCTGGCTTGGAGGATCCGCTGCCACCGCCACTCAAGGCAAAAGGGACTTTTCACTCAGCTTTTCCGGGCATTGTGGATGGTTTGGAAGCACTTCTTGCCTCTGTATTATGAGGGGAGAAGTGACTGGGGGATTTCTGCATTATTTTGGGCAAGGACAAGGACAGTTTCTGCTTTATTTTGTGTGTGTATGTGTGTGCGTGCGCTTTGAGAATATGCTGGTGAGAGGGAGAAGAGAGGAGGGGGAGGGAATTGCCTGGAGATTGAATCTGGAGTCTGAAGTCTCGGGAGCTCCATCTCTTGAATGCCTTTCACTTAATTTATGCTGTTTACACAATGAGAGAGGGGGACCCATTGAGATCAGGATTCTGGCAAGGTCAGTCACACGCACAGTAACGGAGTAAACTGCACATGGCAGAATCAGCAGAATGCGCGCTTGCTGCATCAGCAGAACTCTCGCGCAGGGTTGCTACCTGTGCAACAATGGAATAAAGCATGCAGTAGAGTTGGCAGAACACGCGTGTGCGCTTGCCACATTGGCAATACTCTAGCGCAGGGTTGCTGCCTGAATGAGGAATACAGAGCACACTGACTGATGACACACAAGTTATCATGGCTCACAAACAGTTGCGGCTCGTCCAGCGGAATAAATTTTATTAAATTTTTTTGCTCATCCTGCAAGTTTCACATCTTGTGAGTTACTCATCTTGTGAGGTACCACTGTATTAAGTTTTCAATTCCATTCCATATTTTCCATTTCTTTAAATTCTGAGAAAGTTCTATGCTCATACATGTAACTATGATAGAGTCTTAGATCAGCATCCATGAAACAAAGAATGAAGAATGAGTTGAATTAGATTATTGGTATCATTTTGTTTGTCAGAGAACATATACATCACAGAATGACTCACACTTCAGTTTGACATTTTTGTTGAAAACTTATTTTCCACATTTTCTTGGAAACAGTTAATTTTTAAGCCAAAATATATGAAATTGTGACAATTAATAAGCAAGCATAGTGGCACGGATAGACTTTCCTCAATACTTTATTATATTTTTAATTCAGAATCCAAAAAAAACAAAAAATAAGATTGTCAGTGTTTTTTATTATAACTCTTACTACTTTGAATGTCTTTGAAAAAAGATCTTACCTAGGTATATGGAACTAAATAATATACCCAATGTGGGTAGTCCTCAACTTAGCCACCATAAGTGAGACCAGAATTTCCATCATAAATAGTTGTGAACTACTTTAGTACTACATACTAAAAATTTATAACAATTTTACAGCAATTGTTAAATGAATCACACAGTTGTTAAATGAATCCAGCTGGAAACTGAATTTTTTGCTGGAAACTGGCAAAAAAAGGTCACAAATCGCAATCATGTGACTGCAGGACACTGCAATTAGTAGTAAATGTGTCTAGTTGTAAAGTGCCCAAATTGTGATTACATGATTGCAAGGTTGGTGCAGCAGTCGTAAGTGTGGGTACAGGTTGTAAATCACTTTTTCTGAGGCTGTCATAATTTTGAACTGCCATTTAATGATTGGTCATAAATTGAGGACTACCTATATAACTACATGTAAGAAACCTGAATCACACATGATAATTGGGAGGTTTCTGCTGTAAGATCTATGCATCTATTTTTATTATCTTGTCCTGTTTATCTACAGGCTGTGTATAGCTTAAGCAAAGGGTGTGGAGTATCCTATGCTTTGCACTTAACGGGAATTTGGACTTTATAACTTCAAAGCACCCTTTAATCCTGAGCCATCAAATTTCTGCTTGAATTTACATTAATTCAATTTAAAATTAAGGAAAAGTCCACCTCAATTTCAATTGGTTCAATTATTAAAATGTTCTTATCATTAAAGGATTTCTCATCAACTAAAATTTACTTTCCTGTGGACAATGTCTATTAAATTTGATCTGGGCCTCATGAGTAACTGAGAACACATTTTTTGCCTTTATATGTTAGTAAGCTTTGGATTACTTCATACTACATCCCAAAGGCCACTATTAAGAGGGAAAAGTCCAATTTATAACTAACAAGTAGAGGTGGTAGGATTATTTCTTTCTAGTTCAAACTGTAATTAAACTACACCACTTGAAGGATGCCATTATTGTCCTAAGTAGGCTAGACAAATCAATTAACTTTAGAAGACAAGTTATTTAAGCTGATGGAGTTAATCTACACTGGTTTAGCAAAACCATTGTCCTGTAATAAATGGGTCTAAGTTAGCAGCTCCATTACACAAGTGGAACAGTGCCAATGTAGGACAAATGTTTTTAGTATCCTCAGAGGCCATTTATACCTCCCCTACTACTACAAAGTTATATTTACAGCCCTCCAATTACATTGGCAGATGTAATTCAGACGCACCAAATAGCCAAGCATTAGGCAGAAATAAGAGTATAGACTCCAGAGTAGTCACATCTCAGCCCAAACAATTACCCAGTGAAACTAAGATCAGTTGAAATAGAACTGCAATTCTTTGTATTGAATAAATTAATATTATCCTCACAGTATGGACAATTTAAACTCATTAAATTCTGAACTGAAAATGGTAGGAAAAAGAACACCTGATTGATGAGATTAGAGGACCAGTGAAAACATAGTATCATTTGTCCTACAATATTAGGCTACCTTTTACTAATTGAACGCTACCCAAATATGTAAACTTCAGTGTTTGAAAACCTGTTTTCAAACTGTATGAAAAGTTGAGAAGTTGAAATAGGGCAGGTTGGGGAAGGTTGTCCTAGAGTTTTCATACATTTTCAGAACATATCCAGAATTTGACAAAGAAATATAATAGGGTAATGGATAAGTTTAGAGACACCTCAGTCAGCTTTTAGTAGAGAGATTGTCCACATAATTGCCTTGACATTCATCCAACAACTATACTGCTCACTAAACAAAACTATTTCTAATGTTGCTGTTTGGTTCGCATAGCTATCAGCCCCACTCTTTGAACCTCTAATGAATTATTCTTCATGTTGGGAATCAAAACAAAGACAGTGGATTTTTTATTAGAGTTTTATAATTACAGTCTTGTCATTGCATCTTCCACAAGGACAATGGAATAAACCACCTCCTATATGCCCAATTATGGCTAGTGTAATAAACCAAGTGATCAAACAGAAGTACAAAGAGTTTTATAGTAATTTTCTAAGAAAATAACCAGAACAATTGGCAAGCATACAAATTAGCAATGTAGGCGGCATTGCAGAATGGGATGGGGGAGTTTAAAGAACCCTTGAACTAAGGATATTGGCTTATATGTTAGACACTCTAATAGGCAATCTCATAACTTGAACTAGGAACATAAGGCTTTTTCTGTTTTTCTTAGTTAAGTAGTCTATGGTTAGCATTTAAAATTCAAACCTCCTGTAGGTTGAGCTTGCATTTTTGCATAAGTATTGAAGACAATGTTATCTTGCATGAAAAGCTTATACAATTTTAATTAAAATGATAAATAGCTCTGCAAAATCTCCCTTTTATTATTTGATCCAATCTATGGGGCATCGTAGGGGTATTACTGTATATACTAAGTTTTGGAGTGAGGGGTTACAAATCTCTTCCTTGTAAGCTCTGCTTAGCTCTTTTCAGACATAAGTAACGTACATAGCTTTTGCACATGAGCAGACAGAGCAGGAATGAATATGAATACTGCCACCTCTCCTTTGTTTTAATCATCTACAAATGTAGCCTTAGAAAGGAGAGAACTTCGTCCATCCATGAAAGTCCTCTATGTAATTCAAAACCAGATTTTCTAGAGTTCAGAATTGCATAGAGAACCTCCACAGACATTTATTTGAGTTTTGTATGACTGCTCATCTTAAGAATACCACTTTGAGTAGCTCTTAAGAATACCACTTTGAGTAGCTCACAGCTACAGTAAGCAAGCAAAAAATAAAACCTGTGTGCCTTAACCATCCTCCTTAGATGTATCCAAGAAAACCATCCACAGGCTCCTATGTCACCTAGCCCAACACTTGAGGAACAGGCAAGCTTTTTAAGCTTCTGGAAGTGGGAGGGCTGCCAAATCCCAGAGGGAAGGGTGGGGGATGCTATGGAAAAGGCACACTTCCTAGGTCCCAGTAGATGGCAACATTTAAAAGAAAGGACCTGAAGTGTGCCCACTCTATCCAACCCAGAGGGATGGGAAGGTACCATATAGGCCATGTACCATACAGGGCCTTAAGGCTCCTAAAGGTGATAACCAGCACTTTGAATCATCATCTGTATAAGAAATGGTGATTGTCCTGCTCCCCCTTTTTCCTATGTAAAGGCTAAACAAGTTGCTAAGGCTTAATTATGGCTCTTTTGATGGTATTTTCTACTGCTTTAGCTGCCTTACTATTTTTCACTGAAAACTATTGTTGCCAGTTTAAAAAAAACAGAATATTTTGGCTTAAAACATGTAAAATATATAGAGGATGGAGAAAGTAGAGGGATAAAGCAGCCTTGGGCACTGTATTCTTACATATTATAGGAGGTAGTCATTCTGTATGGCATAGAACTGTACAATGGAGACTGCTGATTTTTCTCTCTCTGGGGGAGTCAAAATGTTGATTTGGAAAGCAGGAAAGTCTTAGCAGAGGAATTATCTGTGTGTGAATAGTGGGTATACAGTAAAAGCTTCTTATGATCTCAGTAATGGCAGGCAGTAACTGGAAGAAGATAGGCCTTCCCTTAAAGTTACCATGGACTTGGTGGAACTACCACTAACATCTCTCATTAAAAGGGGGACTCAGACTTATATGTTCTGTTTCCAACTACAACTTCTTTCCAACAGAAGGCATATTACCAGTTCTGATATTACCACTGCTGATCTTATGAATTTGTTTTCTTTCCTTATTCCTGCCCTTTAAAAACCTATTTCAATCATAGAACAGTTTTAGCTGTTTTATTTTTATTACAGATTTTGATATTGTTGTATTGTATTGTCATACTAAGAGCTGGCTTGAACCAAAGAATTTCTAAATTCTTACTTTCCTGTCAAGTGATTAACATTAGAAATACCATTCTGATGTGCTATGTCATTATATCCATTTTGATTTGACAGAAATATAACTATACTTTTGCATTTTGAACTTTACTCTCATAAAATATGAAAAATGTACCCCCTCACCCCCAAAATTATTTTCATTGACTACATTAACAAACAGATCTGCACATTTTCTATCTTTAAGACTCCTATGCCTGACTGCATTTATGCTCTCATTTAGAATCTCAAAATGGGCACTTTCTTTCAAGAAGGATTACTGCATGAATCACCTGCTTAGTTAATCAGACTTATTAGCATACTGTCACCATTAATTGCAATATAGGATCTGTAGTTTTCACTGTTCCCTTGTCACCATCCAAAGAGAGCTCTTCAAGTTTGCAAAAACATTTGTTGCTTTCTGTCTCTTGTAAATTACAATATTTATCAAGTCAGTATGGTATCTGTGATAGTGTTGACTAGAAAGATGTAATTGTAAATATGCTACCGCCCATCTTTACCCCATCTTTTCTAATAATTTAATTGAAAACATTATAAATGAAGTCTTTAACACTGCAGAAAATCTGTCCAGGATCCAAGCTGTTTCTCAGGCATTTCTTCATACTCTAACATAAAGATATGGAGGCAGAAACAATACATTTTCTTTTCACATGTAAGATGATTCATAAAAGGTGAATTGAAGCTAACATCCAATGTAGGAAAAATTACCATTCAAAATATGATTTTACTGCTCACAAATACAGTATGTTAGGTTGATATGCATATGCTTAGAATCCACTTAAGATATGTGGGTTCTTGGAATAGGTTTTTATTTGGTAACCATGCATTTCAAGCTAAGAATATTTTTCTTTGAGGTGATTTTGGAAGTGGTGAGTGAATAAAAGATTAGCAGAAAATGATCAAGCTAATGCCTGAAATCTTGACTTAAAACTATGGTGGAGAATATTAACTTTTCATTTGCTCCCATCTAAATGCACAAAATCAGCAACTAGTATATGAGTTCTTTAGTGAAGTAGTTTGATTCTTTTGAGAATTCAAAAGCCTGTTCTTATGTCAAATCTCGATACTCATGTTTTTCAGAAGAATGTAGGAAAACCAGCTAGAAAAGAGTACTTAAAACAGCATTGCATAATTATTGCAAAGTCTGATTGTGTATACACCTGAAGTATACTGGAAAACTTTTGACAGAATAAAGAGGGTTAACTAACTTATCCCATTTGATCATGTATAATAAAAAAAGATCTGAATTCCTATATCTCTCCTTAAGTAGATTCGAGTCAGTCACGATTCTTACTCAGTCTGATTATGCAGCGAAGGTAAAGGATAGATCTAATGGATTAAATTGAAGAACTCCAGACTGAAATTCATGAAATTATTAAAGTCAACATTCATAATATTATAGATAAACTTGGAACACAAACAAATCCTCTAATAATTCATTAGTTATCCATAGATTATTTAAGAAGTATTACATAATAAAATGGATTGAATTTGATAAAAATACAACCTGAAACACTTTGTATTGAAAATCATAATATCTTGTTAAAGAGAAAGTAAACAAAACCATCCCACAGTGCAAAAAAACAAAAGAAGGCCAAGTGGCTATTATGCATACATTAAAAGTAGGTGAAGAACAGTTGAAAACAAACGGTAACAGAAACAGAAGAAAATTTGTCAGGCTAGACGCTGAATTTTGGAAAAGAGCAAAAAGATGCAAGAAATTATATCTAAGCAAGAAATTCAAAGAAACTAAGGATAGTAATCAAATGGGAAGGACAAGATGTTTATTTAAGAAAATTACTGAGATCAAAAAAATGTTTATGAAAAGATGGGCACATAAAAGACAAAGAATGCAAAGATCAGCTGCAGAAAGAAGAAATAAAGAAGCAATAGTATGATTATATGGAAGAACTCTACAAAAAAGGCCCCAAAATCTATGATACACACCAAGATTTAATCACTGAACTAGAACCAGACATTCTGGAAAGCAAAGTTAAATGGGCCCTAGAAAATATTGCTAACAATAAAGCTGCAGGAGCTGATGAAATACCAGCAGAATGGTTTTAAAAACTAAGGCAGTTAACACGCTACTTGTCTGGAAGGAAGAAGGGAAAACGCAGCAGTGTCCAAGAGACTGGAAATGATCGATTTATATTCCAATACAAAAGGCAGTGCTAAAGAAAGTTCATACTACCAAACAACTGTACTTTCTTACATGCTAGTAAGAATATGATCAGGAATTGGATTCAGAAGAGGCAATTGCATCCAAGTTCACATTTGATGCATAATGGAATACCTGCTGGAAAAAGGAATAGGCAACAGAATTCCTAAAAGATTTTTGCTTTTCTGATTATATAAAATCTCTGTACAGTGGAGACCACATACAGATTTCTGATTCCAACTTGTAGCAATCAGGATAATCTTTTAGATGGCAGGAGCAATAAAACTAGTGCATAGTGCAATTTTGTTATATTTATTTGTATTCCATCGTTATTAGTTTTAGAAGCAATTCAAGGTGGGGAACACATTTAACACACCTTCCTCCTCCTATTTTCACGACAACAGCAACCCTGTGAGGTGAGTTGGCTGAGAATGACTGGCCCAGGTCACCCAGATGACTGTCATCCTTGTTTTTCATTGCTGTATTTCTCATTGTTCAAGGAATATAGATCTCATGTAAGTCAATAGGTTGATATTCTTGTGGCAAACAAATAAATATTAAGTGGACAGAGTCCTATGAATACGTGGCTAATGAGGTGGCTGAGACTGGAATTTCAGCTGGGAGAAACCATCAATTGCTGTCCCTTTGAAGTTGCACATTGGAACTATATGGACAGAAGAACAGCATGGTCCTGTTCCAGATGTATGTTAAGGGATACGTTGCATGTTAATGTGATTTCCTCTGTGCTCCAGGGGGAGAGTATAGCAAAATGGCTGTGTAGATAAGCCCTAATAGTATTTTTCAGTTGTTTCTGATACTGTATGTTATAACCTGCTAAACATTATTTTTTCAGGTTATTTATTAATAATCACCTGAGTTGCTGTCTCATCCCAATGAGACAGGCCTGTCCCATTCATGCCAGCAGAAGGGTATTCCGGCAAGGAATTTCAACTGGTGGAGTTCAGGAGAAGAGCCTTTTCTGCTGCAGCCCCTGCCCTCTTGGCCCTCTGAAAGGGTCAGAAAATCTCACTCTGCAGATTGGCCTGGAGCCTGGATGGGGAAGTGCCATTCTGGAGGTAGTTAGTGGATTAAATAGAACCCTGTTGTATGCTGGTCCTTTCTTAGCTAATTTTCTGTTAATTCCAATTTTATATTTATTGTTTTAATGTTTTATAGTTATGTTTTTATCATGTTGTAAGCTGCCCAGAGTTGCATGATACTGAGATGGGTGGTATATTAAATAAAAAAATACTTGAGTTCTTATATACTTGTGCTGGAGTGATCAAAAAAGCTGAAATCTTTTTAGGGTTATTTTAATTTAGCTGCAGCTCTTTAATTCTGAGCCAGAGAATGGAAATCATGCAATAGTTTCTAAAAAGCCTGAACAGTAGAAGTATCAATCTCTTAATCTCCAGGAAAAAAAATGATATTCCCATCACAGGTTCAAAGTGCTGCTGTACAGGGTCGATGGAGTGTTCTGTTTAATTCTTTTCTGGGAAGAATCTGACCCTGTTGGCCTTGATGGGCAGGTCCTTGGAACTATAAGCTTGGCCTCCTGTGTTTAGATTCATTACCCTCCTAGTTGGTCAAAGTGTTTTGGGATGGAGCATGTGATTGGGTCCCTACAATGGTAAATGCATCTTTGCAGAAGAGATGGTTCCACTTGCCTTGATAGAGATTGTTGTCTGCCCTCTCCTCATCACTGGACCCAATAGATCTGGACAATTTTTATCCAGTTCCCAAACTCCCTTCTTATTGAAAGTTATTAATAAGATGATTGGATTATAATTTCAGAGGGCTGTGGTGAGAGTGGAACATCTGGATCCCTTCTAGTCTGCATTCAGACCATGTCATCGCATGAGACAGCACTGATTGATAAAGGCCCTCTCTGATTTCTCAGAAGTTTTGATACCATCAATCATAGTATTGATAGGGGAAAGAGCTCAAGCCTGGGGCTTTGTGGAAAGCCAGAGCTCTACTCCCTCCACAATTCTATTTAATATTTATATGAAACCATTGGGGAAGGTCACCCATTGACATAAGTCAAGATATCATTGGTAAGTTTATGACACCTGGATGTGCATCACTGCCCTGAGCGAATGAAGTAATGATGTCAAGGTTCTTTTCCAAAATCAGGAGGCTCTGAGGATTTGGATGAGAAGGAGAAGGGATTTCAATTCAATCCTGGCAAGATCAAGTGACTGTAGGTTTGGATTTTTTCCATCTTTAATTCTTTAAATTGGGGATACATTCCCCAAAACAAAATTGGTGCACAACTTGGGGATTCTCCTAGGCTCACAATTCCTGCTCAAAGAGCTAGTGGCAGCTGTGGCCAGGAGCCCTCTGTAAAGGTTTAGATTGCAAGTTAATTGTGCCCCTTTCTGAATTTGGAGGCCCTATGTTAACTACTGCCTTTGTCATCCCCCATTTGGTTTCCCATAATAAAGAGTATCTGGAAACTGCAACTTGTTCAGAATGCAGCAGCTTGGGGAACTTTGGTGTTTCATGATATACTCCTATAAAATTGCAAATCTGCAAGTTTTTGGCTTCCAGGTGCAATTCAAGTTGCCATTTATTATCTATAAAACCCTCTACAGTGCAGGGCCAGACTGTTTGTGGAATTGCCTGTCTCTATTGTTTTTGCTCATCCTAGCAGAACCAGCAGGCTGAGCACATTTCTGGTTCCTGCTATCAAGCAGCATCATTTTTGTGGATCTAGGAGTCATGCTTTCTCTGTCACAGCACCTGCTCTGTGGAACATAAATGGCCCCAATCACAGTAGCCTTTTTAAGGCACTAAAGACTTGGCTGGTCCCTCAAGCTTTTGGGCCAGGAGGTTAAGTGAGTTTCACTGGTTGATTGGCTTTATTGCTGGTTTTTCTATTTGTAAATTGGGAATGATTCTTTTTTCAACTCTATATATGATATGGATTGTTGCTTGTTTTTTATTCTTTTTTTAGATGGGGGTGTTAATTCTTTATGTCATTCAGAATCACTTGTGTGAGATGGGTAGCCATATAAATTGTTTAAACCAATGAACAAATATATAAAATGGTAATTACATTAAAATTAATTAAAAGCTGGGTAAAAGAGATTCATGTTAGCTCCTGTTCTAAGGCAGCCTTGGAACAAAGCAGATGACTCTTTTCTGTGTGTTGGGTTAATAAGCCTCTCACTGCCAAGCCATCTTTAAAAGGCTCTCTCTTAAAAATCTTGACCCTCAAACATGTTTGTAGTACATGAGAAGCCCTCCAAACAGTCAGGTTTTAAGACAGCTAAGCTTTAAAGATTAATATCAATAATTAAAAACTTGATATCATTAATTTAAATGTTTAAAAAAACTTAAACATCAATAACTTAGACCTACTAAACATATTAGGCCCAGTAAATAAACTGGCAATCAGTGCAGATATTTCAGAAATGTCCTATATTATTTCTGTATCTTGAACTCACTAGCACCTTGCTACTGCATTTCATGTATTTTTAGGTAGCCGTTTTAAGCTATCTGTCCACATGTTGCTCTTAACATACACATGCTTATAAGTATGTAAGTACAAGTAAGTACTTTTTCCTAATATGCTGTATTTTCATAAACATAAGAATTTCTATGCACCAATATGTAGGTAACTGCACACACATTTATCAGAAACCTATGTTGCAAAACTGGAGAAATTGCATTTTAAATCAGAGATTGGTTTAAAAGTTTGCAATCTGCTAAGTTAATATTAAAATGGCAGTCAAATTAATGACTCACACATATTGAAACAGAATTATAACTATCAGAAAAATTAAAAACATTGGACTTTGGAGGAAGGGTCTAGAAAAGCTAATAATTCTGAAACCTTTTGTTTTAATATTTGTTGGAAGAAAAATGGAAAGAGTGTCCTCTTGTGGGTAGGAATATGAATAAAGTGAAACAAAGCGTAATAATTTTAAGTGAGGAACTATTATAAACATACATGACAGGTTTGTCTGATACCTGACTCAATAATACTGCAAGCAGCATTCATAACTCATACAGATTATAAGATGGCACCGCAAATGGCAGCCTTGGTAAAAACTCTCACAAATCCTATTTTTCTTTGCAAATTTATGAGGGCTATATACACGAGAGAAGAACTTCTGGACATCAAAAGGCTACCTAAGAGTATTTTCATACCTGATCCACAGGTTTTCAAAGGTGCAGTGAGAGAATATGCAGAAATCCTGAAAATGCTATCCCATT
>JANHZU010008149.1:22619-32931 GCA_032468055.1 Acrochordus granulatus
TATAAAGCTATGAGTAACTCATGCATGCAATGCTTATTGACTTCTGTTTTTCACTAACATTCATTGACCTTTTAGGTCAATAAATGTAAAGTTGATTTAAGAAGTCAATATACCTTATTTTAATTTAGATTAAATTTTTGTCTTATTCAGCACTTTAGTTGTCTTTTTATAAATAAAAACCTCATATCAATTTATTATTAAAATTTATGTCAAATATAAAATGTTTTCTGTAGGACTGGAAATCCCCTGTTGACTTATTATTTTTTAAGCATTTCCAGTTCAGTATTTTGAAAATGACCTTCCTGTTTTTGCCATACATTGTGCCCTTTCAGATGCTGCCTCAGCTATTGCACAAAAGAATTCAAACAATAAATTGTACAGCTGGCTTCATACAATAAGGAAATGTTTTATTCTTATTTTTTATAGAACATAGTGTGCAGAAATATTAATGTATTGGATTTAGATAATAATTGTCTTCTTAATTTTGTCTTTTTGGACTTGAAATGTTAATAAAATGACCACTTGTTGATCTTAAACTAAACCATACTTCTAAATATGCATTAAATGCAAAAATATAATTTAATTTAATTCAGTTACAGTGTGCTACAGAATGTTTCAGAAGAGGAGATGATTTCTCAGTGGGAAAATATAGCTGTAGAGTTTCTTTATGTATGAAAATTTCTCTTTATTCCATTAGATAAGATTTTTTTTCATTCAGTTCTGTCTTTTGATTTGTTTTCTTATTAATGGGTCTGTATTTTTCTTCTTAGGCATTGATTTCAAAGTGAAAACAATTTCCTGTGATAATACAACCATGAAACTTCAAATATGGTAAGTTTTGTAAGAAATATAATTAGTATCTGGTTTTGGTCTTTGAAGACTTGATCATAAATAATCTTTCGCAGAGACAAAAAGTAATTAACATATTGTTGTTTCCAAATGCATGCTATCTAGATTAATGTTTCTAATGTTTCAGTAGGCACCAAATGTCCTTGTGAACACTTCCATTATCTGCCAAATCTTCAACCACATCTATTCCTAAATTTCTAAACAAAATTAGAAAATTATAAATTTTTCTAAAAAAAATTATACTCTGCCATAACACAAAACACCAGTCCCTGGCATCGTTTTATATTTAAGAATACTTGTGGGCTTTATATGTAGAGAATATAGAGGATGCTCTTATGAGCAGAGGGAAGATCTGCAGGTAACTGTGCCTTGAGGCCAAACCAACAAAGATATTTATGAAACAACTCAGATGCCCCTCCAATAACTATAGTTCTAATGAAAGTAGTTTTAGGCCTACACAATGTCTGTTTCTTAGTCTAGTCTACCCTATAGAACCAACATTTACATTGTCCATATCCTCCTTTAATATAGGGAGATTCTTGATATATAGTATCCATCAAAATGTATACATTTGTAAATCTAGCAGTGCAATCAGATTGATTGATTGTGCATTCCTGTCAGTTGTGACTCCTGGACACTGCCTGGATAAGTCCTTGCAGTTTTCTTGGTAAGATTTTAAGAGTGATTTGCCTCTTTCCTAGAGCTGAGAAAGACTGGCCCAAGGTCACCTAACTGGCTTTGTGCCTGGTATCTTAACCACTACACCAAACTGGTTTTGGTGTATGAAGAATAGGCCATAAATTGGATGAAAATAAAAAACTGCCTAATCCTTCATAGGGTGAGGCTTCAGATTAAAAGTAAGAGTATTGTCTATATCCATGGTTCCAGTTTTGAAAAACATCTGCTCTGGTGTAGAAGTGTTAAGATATATGCCAAAAAAAAAGCAACTGGATCGATAGAATTTCCAATAGTCAGTAGTACTTCTACTTTAATGTTCATAGAGAATTGCACTGAATGTATGTGGTTCTTTGTCCACAGTTCTGCAATGGAAACTAGTGCTGAATTATTTATTATAATGTATTTTAGGGATACAGCTGGCCAGGAAAGATTTCATACATTTACTACTAATTTTTTTCGAGGAGCACATGGATTTGTTCTTGTTTATGATATCACAGATGCAAAAAGTTTTCAAGGAATTATACATTGGATGAAAGATATATATGAGGTAAGCTTCTGCTCTTCTAGACACAACATATATAATAATAATCAGTGGATTCAGGGAAGCTAATGAAACCATATCTATTCCTCAAACACTTTTGAAGCAAGCAACACCTCCTTAAAATCATACATCTCTTTTTATAACTCTTTCCATGTCTGCATTAATTTATCTGGCTATTCAGTTACTGAACTCAATTATTTCTTTGTTCTCTCCACTCCTCCACCCATCTTGATTTGTGCAAGCAGAAAGGCCATGTGTATGCACGTATCTGCCCACCACGGAAAAAATTACATGGTATCTCCCATAAAATGGAATGGATGCCTAGATGTGAAGCGATAATTTCAGTTCTCATGAAGTACCAATGTAGCTATATATTAACTTCACTACCAAGAAGAGAAAACCATGGATATAGAAATGTGTGAAAAATAATTATAATTATAAAATTATAAGAAAACGAAAAATAAAGATTATTTACATAATAATGAAAGACTGCTGATATAAACGATGGCAGTTTCGCAGAAGTTACTTCTCTAAAGTGTAGACTTAAGTCTCTTCATTTGTTTCGGAAACAATTCTCCTTAATTTTTTTTTTGACACATTACTTGCTGTTATTTCACTTCACAACCATTTTTTTCAAAAATTTTGTTTCCTGAAGAACTTTTGGTGATTATGATTGACCCCTTCAAACTGAACCAAATATAATTTCAGAATGACTGTATCATGTAGGAAACTTGAGAAATATGAAATTAACTTTTAATGACTGTAATGTATTTAATTGCATAACATTTTTGACATACTGTATGAATTCAACAGGATTAAAAGTGTTTTGCTGCTGATTTTGTTTGTACTCAGTGTTTGATGCATCTTGCTACAGTGCCAACAATAGTCAGCCGGCATTGATGGATTCCAGTTGCCCTGATACCATTTTTCTGTTGTGGCAATGTCCTGGTGAAAACTTTTGCCATATGTGTCACTGACTGCACTTAGATGTTGAGGAAAGAAGTCCAAGTGTGGATGCAAAAATTAATCTTCCTATTATCCTTTTTAATAATATATTCATTTGCTTTCATATGTTTCATTTTAGTTCAAGAATAGGCCATTATTATGATTGAGAAAGGCTTTGTTCAGTTCCATGGAACCCTTGAGCAGCCTCTTGAATGGGTCATGACTCATGCTATGCAGTATTTAGATGCAAAATGGGCAAAAATGAATCAGATCTGATGTTTGTATCATACATTTATTTGTTGGCTATCCTTAAAATTTAGATTGTTTAGTTTCTCTTACTTCATATATTCCTACCACCCTAGAATCTCCATACCCAGACTAAACTTTTGTGGGCAGAATTGGAAAAATACTTCAGAGAACTTAATAATAAATCTCCACCTACCCATATAATTCTTAGAGATAATCTAAATGCCAGGATGGACTCAGGCAATGTAAGTATATATATGCTCTTTCTCCATAAATATTTAAGGACTCTATCTGTAACACAGCTGGTTAGAGTTTAGCCCAAGTACCAACTTAGTTGGGTCAAAAGATACTAAATCAGGCAGTGGTGGATAACTATCCCAAGGCATTTGCTTATTAAATGGGATCACAAACTTCCACCTGGATTACTTCCTTTAATATATTATTCTCATGGGTTGAGAAACTGAAGATGGAACTAGATCTAAATAATGTCCATCTTCTATTAAAATGAACATTCACATTAATTCTACTTTTGGTGGAAGCACACATGCATCAAGTACAGTGACAGATGCCACAAGTTTTTATGGCTCTGCTAAATATATCTCAATTCTGAATCCATTCTTTTTGCCTACTGCAGCCAGATTTAGGCAAAGATATGTTGGAGGGCTATAATTCCTTCATTCAAAAAATGTGAACATTACTAACATCCTCAGCTGCAATCACTACCTCTAACCCAGTGATTTAGTTCCAAGGACTGGTTTGATCAGGAATGTCAAGAAACATCTTCAGATCTAAAATAGCGGTATAAATCCTTGCTAAAATTCAAAAAGAGGAAAGTGTTACAATCAATCTTTGGTCTATATAACTGCATTAGTCATCAGCTAATCAGTGTGGTTAAAAACAAGAACTCAGCTAGCATTTGGTGATTGATAGTTGACCCCCTCAGGTATGTAGTCATATTTTGGAGGACACTGGAGAGCCTCATTATAGGGTCCTTTTCAGTAGCCAGTCAAGTGATAATTAAGTTGGTTTGCTATTCCCTATAAATGTATTTCCTGATTAGCCACCTGTCACTATCTCTATGACAGTAATATTAATTGACCAATTAGAAACAGGAAAGGTTCCCATAACATCACACCATAGTTAATAAGGACAAATGTCTACTAGTAGGCATTAATCTTGGCACCTCTTTTTATATATCAACAACACCACTGATCCTAAAAAACTGGCCACCATAATTCTTATTTTTAAAATGGAAATTAGCCATGAGCCTAGTAAATAAGACCAATTAACTTGTTGAACATTATAAGTAAACTCTGTGCCAGTCACTTATGTGAAAATTACAAGACAAGACAGAAAATCAATCCATTTTAGATTTAAAAAAACAAGTAGGGAATAAAGCAGACTACTTTAGTTCTAATAAATCACATAATCATTATTCTAATCTAGGTATGATACAGAGGTTTTAGATAAGGTTGCATTTTGGCATCCTTTTTCTTTAATTTTCAACATCAACTTTTTAACCAGGATTTTTAACATGGTATACATTTTGCTTCGACCCTGGCATAAATAAGAATTCCAATAGTCTATGCTAGTGTTTCTCAATGTTGGCAAGTTTAAGATTGTTGTTGTTGTTGTTCAGTCAATAAGTCATGTCTGACTCTTTGTGACACCATGAACCACAGTATGCCAGGCCTCCTTGTCCTCCACTATCTCCCAGAGTCTGCTCAGATCCACGTCCACTGCATCAGTGATGCTAACCATCTCATCCTCTGCTGTCCCCTTCTCCTTTCACCTTCAGTTCTTCTCAGCATCACAGTCTTTTCCAATGAGTCTTTGCATTAGATGCCTAAAGTATTTGAGCTTCAGCTTCAGTATCTGTCCTTCCAATGAACAGTCAGGGTTGATTTCCTTTAGGATTGACTGATTTGATCTCCTTGCAGTCCAAAGGAGTCTCCAGCACTACAATTTGAAGGCATCAATTCTTCAGAGTTCAGCTTTCCTTATTTGTCCAACTCTCACAGCGATACTATACAACTGGGAGAACCATAGCTTTGACTATATGGATCTTTGTTGGCAAGGTGATGTTTCTGCTTTTCAATATTCTGTCTAGGTTTGGCATAGCTTTCCTCCCAAGGAGCAAACGTCTTCTAATTTCAGGTCTGCAGTTACTGTCTGCAGTGATCTTGGAACCCAAGAAGGTGAAATCTGCCACTGCTTCCATTTCATCTCCTTCTATTTGCCAGGAAGTGATGGGACCAGATACTGTGATCTTAGTTTTTTTAATGTTGAGTTTCAAGCCAGCTTTTGCACTCTCCTCTTTCACCCTCATCAAGAGGCTCTTTAGTTCCTCCTCATTTTCTACCATTAGAGTGATATCGTCTGCATATCTTCTGGCAATCATAATTCTAGCTTGTAATAATTCTCTCACTGAGCCTGGCATTTTACATGATGTACTCTTCATATAAGTTAAATAAGCAAAATATACAGCCTTATTGTACTCCTTTCCTGATTTTGAACTAATCTGTTGTTCCATGTCCGCTTCTGTTGATTCTTGACTGGCATACAGGCTTCTCAGGAGACAGGTAAGGTGGTCTGTACTCCCATCTCTTTAAGAATTTGCCACAGTTTGTTGTGATCCACACAATCAATGGCTTTAGCATAGTCAGTGAAGTAGAAGTAGATATTTTCCTGGAACTCCCTTGCTTTTTCCATGATCCACCGAATGTTGGGAATTTGATCTCTAGTTCCTCTACCTCTTCAAAACCCAACTTGTCTTCTTGGTTTACATACTACTGAAGTCTTGTTTGTTGAATTTTGAGCATAAGTTTGCTAGTGTGTAAATTGTACAGTCTTTTGAACATTCTTTGGCATAGCCCTTCTTTGGAATTGGAACATAAACTGACCTTTTCCAATACTGTGGCCATTGCTGAGTTTTCCAAATTTGCTGGCATTTTGAGTGCAGCACTTTAGCAACATCATCTTTTAGGGTTTTTCATAGTTCAGCTGGAATACCATCATCTCTTGCTAGATTTGTTAGTAATGCTTTCTAAGGCCCCCTTGACTTCATACTCCAGACTCTAGGTGAGCAACCACACCATCATTGTTATCAGGGACATTTAGATCTTTCTTATAAAGATCTTCTGTGTATTCTTGCTACCTCTTCTTAATTTCTTCTGCTTCTATAAGATCCTTACTATTTTGTCCTTTATCATGTCCATTTTTGCACAAAACTTCCCTGGATATCTCTGATTTTTTTGAAGAGATCTCTAGTCTTTTCCAGTCTACTGTCTTCTTCTATTTCTTTGCATTGTTCACTTAAGAAGGCTTTCTTATCTCTCCTTGCTATTCTCTGGAAATCTGCATTCAGTTGGATATATTTTCCCTTTCTTCCTCACCTTTCACTTTCCTTCTTTCCTTAGCTATTTGTAAAGCTTCATCAGAAAGCTACTTTGCTTTCTTGCATTTATCTTTCTTTGGGATGGTTTTAGTAGCTATCTCCTGTACAATGTTATGCACTTCCATCTACCATTTTTCAGGCATTCTATTTACCAGATTTAATCCCTTAAATCTATTCACCACCTTCACTGTGTATTCAAAAGGGATATGATTGAGATCACACCTGAATGTCCTGGTGGTTTTCCCTACTACCTTCAATTTCAGCCTGATTTTTGCAATAAGAAGTTTTTCTTGTTCTCTTACAGGTATAATTAATTATATAACTGTTTGTATATTAACTTAGAATCTAACAGAATGAAAGAACCATACTATATGATTTACTTGAATTTCTGTCCAGTTTTGGCCTGATTGCAGTACAAGAGCTGTAAGCAGGTTAACAGCTGGAGATGAACAGATCTCAATACCTGGCTTTGAGTCCTGGGTCACCCTGGCATGGAAAGTAAAAGAAAGGCTGGGAAATAGAGAGTTTGGCCATAATGATCAAGGAAGAGCAGGATGGAAAGGCACAGAAATGATCAGAGAGGCTTCTTCCCCTTTTGCTCGGCTGTTAAATTCCAATGTAAAGCCACTGTGTTTGTGATGTTAAATGTTGATATACCCCTGCAAATATCTGCATATTATTCCTCTGATTCAGGGGTGAATTTAGAGCAAACCTTGATAGAGTTAATCTCAAAAATTCTTAAAACAGTTACAATTTTGAGATTTTAAGGCGAGGGTCTTCTATACAAGATCATATAGTAATATGAATTTCCCCAAATAATTCCACTTCCTATTAACTTTATGATATTTTCGGAACCAAAAAATTAATGTTGCTAGTATACATTTGTTTAACTAGTGTACAAATGTTAACTTGCAAATTCTAGGGAGCAAAGACCAAAGTTCTGTTTCCCCCTTTACTTAACATTGAGAGGAATCAAGTAGTACTTGAGATCATATATGTATTTTAAATAGTAACATATCCATTTTCTCAGACATCCAGGTTTATGTAAGAGAGGATAATGACCACCAACCAGTTGCTGTACATTTGTACAGGCGTTCAGACCTCAGAACCCATAGCGCAAATGATAGATGGGTTTCACATCATCTAGAGGTCCGCTGGATAGAAGGATAAAATGGACCAAAGTGGATGCAATGGCTCTGACTGGATATATGAATTCTGATCAGGCACAGTTCTGGTAAACACAATTACTTCACTTTGCACAGATGTCAACTCTGTACTTATAGCCTATGAAAACCTAAGTGCGACACTAAAAAAAAAATTAACTGAAAAGATGCTCTGCAGAAGATCTCCAATAAAAGGCCCTCAATTGACTCAGAATGCTATTCCCTAAGAAAAAGATTTAAGGCTAGCTATGTGATTTGCATGGAACTATCCATCAAACAATAACCATGTTGCTATACTAGTGCTTAAGCAAGAGTTTAAGAAAACTATCAAGTACAAAAAGTCTCATTTGTCCTCTTTCTAATTAAATTTAGAATTAGCCAAAAACCCAAATTCAATCTTTTTTTGGCATTTGGTTGCAGACATACAGGTTTTCCTTGGACGGATTCCCTATAACTGCTTCCATATAGGAGGAATATTACAGACAATTATTCACTGTTTTAAGTTATAGTGGATTAGAGGACTCACAATATGATCCATAGAAGGCCTATAGTCCCAGTGTACTCTGGCCTCCACTGACTCAAAGGGAGACTAGAAGATTTTCCACCCCCTGAATTATTGAATTATCACATTAATTTGTGGACTCCTTTGCTTGCAGGCTTATTTATCATATAAACAATTCCTGCCAAATCCCAGCTGATTGGGAGCTCTGTATTGTGGTCCCCATTTACAAAAAAGGGGGATATAGATGATCCCTCAAATTATACACTAATTAATCTAATTGACACCATAATAATAAAGTTGTATGCAAAATATCTGTTATATAAGTGTTACAGGTTCTTTTCAGCATACCCAAGTCAGCAGACTCCAAAACATAAGACAGCCAACACAATAATACAGGTCCCTAGGCAACACATATACTAATATTTACAGGCTAGTATTCACTGCTCGCCACTATTCCACTCTTCCCACTGCTCCTCCAACTACTAATCCTTGTGAGTCCTACTACTGGAGAAAATATCTCTTTCTAGCTTCAGGCTACTTTATTTCCACACACACGGACTTACCTTCTTCCCTCTCACCCATACCACCACCACACCCAGCTGTCTCTGCACAGGTTTTATAGCTGAAGTTGCTGTGCTGGCTGGGGAAGGCAGTGTCCTTAAAGAGGCAGGACACTAATAGGACAGGTGCTGAACATTTTCTGTGCAGTGTGCCTCTCAAATAAGATTGAGGATTGGGTAACAGAAAAGGGCTTATTACCTGAACAGCAAACTTACCTGGTTGTTCCACTATTGATCACTGTCAATAGAACATTTTATGTCATCTAATAGAAAAATACACAGCTAAAGGGAGCTTAATGTTTACAACTTTTATAGATCTCAGTGCAGCATTTGGTTCAATAAAGAGGTATCTTCTTTGGAAATAATTTAGGACCTGAGCAAGGATCCCAGATCCTCTCTTTAATTATATTCAAGCTCATGCCTAAGGATGTGTACAGTAGCCATAGTTCTCTAAGAGGGATAATGAGTAAAGGGGTCTATTAAGGGCATATATTGGCTCCCATTTTGTTTAATCTGTATATTAATTATAAATTTAAAAATTGTAAATATTGTAATATGTAAGTATGTAAATATTCTCCTTTACACAGATGACATGGTATTGATGCCCTACACTCAGGTAAGGATGAGAAGACCGTTGCATAGGTTTAGTTCATACTGTGTGCAGATTTAATTCATATTGTACATTCAACTATCTGAATGTTAATAAGTGCAAAACCAAGGTGGCTGTTTGTGGGAAATGGGGACTAGGTATAACTGGAGCCTGGATAGCGAACATATCGATCAGATGAAGTCCTGTCTATACTTAGGACTTGTTTTTACAGAAACCAGTTCCTGGTTCCCATGTTTTAAGAGGATTTCTTTAGCTTGTGCCAATGCCATAAAGCAGTTCACCATCCAGATTCTCTAATTCCAGTCATAAAGGAATATAACAGCAAAATACTCCCAAATATCTCATATGGTGCAGAACTTGGAGATATATAAATATCCTTTTCTTGAAACAGACACAGTCCACTTTCTTGAAATGCATCTTGAGAGTCGATATATCTACACCAATTATAGCAGTAAGGGCTGAGTTGACTATACCTTCTATATGAAGCCATCCACTAATTAAAGTATTCTTATCTATGGATCCAGATAGATTATCCAAGGTTTGTTTTGAAGCACATATGCTTCCTCACACTTTGGTTGACTATTTTCCAGTGCCATCTCACAAATATGGATTCTTCATCCAACTCCCAGTCCAATCAGATCTGAAGGCCAAGAAAAGTTTCAGACAAAGATGTGGCAGCCCAAAATGATATTGTTGTTGTTCAGTCACGCAGTCGTGTCTGACTCTTCGCGACCCCCACTGCATTACACCAGGCCCCCCTGTCTTGCACTGCTTCCCGGAATCTTCCCAAGCTCACGCCCATCACACTGTCTATGCTATCT
>JANHZU010008150.1:9180-23088 GCA_032468055.1 Acrochordus granulatus
GACTCAAAGGTGGCTTATTTGGCATTTTATTTTAGATGTGTAGCTTTGCTAAACTTTATTCCTCTTTCTAGAAAGAAGAGATACAAGAGAAGGAGAGCAAACCAGTGCCATGCATGGAAACATTCTGTTATATGTATATATGTAATCATGATTTAACATTATATGCAAGCCAGGACTATTTAATAGAATACTCCCACCAATAAATAACTTTATAATTTAAGTTAGATAAATGGGATCTTACAGGTCCTTGTATGGATGTTGTCCTTCAGTAATAACTTGATTTTTTATGAAAGAGGGAACTTTTAATTGTTGACTATACCCTACTTTTGTTTTAGTGATGCAAAACAAATAATTTCACCAGCACTTGTAAGTTTTTCCATTATTCTGTTTAACAGTGTGCTGTTTATTGATTAATTGCACTTCTCTTTGTTTATGCTTAAAGCAATGTAAATGGAATATCTGTCATTTTAACACTACAGTAAAAATTCTGTGAAGTAATGTGGGTTGAAAGCCAATGACTACCCAGTTCCCCATGAAGTTTTATCATCAAGTCAGGACTTGAATCTCAGTAGCAGCCATCCAGCTAGACAGTTTGATAGCTTCATATAGTTTTCAGTTTTATATATATTGATTTTTATGTGGTCCTTGACTGAAATGGACTATCTATACTAATTTGCTTACTTGTGATTTAATGCTATGAATTATGTCCATCTAGAATCTATCTGTAGCATTTTTTCAGTTTAATCAAAGTAATAATATTTTACAGACTTTTGAATAATTTTAATTAAAATTAAAGGCATTTTATATGCCTTTGAAATAGAATGTTCTTGTCTTCAGAAAGTGTGTAATTATATGTATAACCAAAAAATCTCTATGCATACATATTGTCTTCAGTACACAGATGAAAAAAATAGAAAGAAAACAAAACTATCTGTATTTGGGTTTTTTCTTTCTTAGATATTAACACAATATGTAACTCTCATATTGCACAGAGCAATTATATGCATATCTGGGACTAAATTTGCTTGAATTTATTTCATATGTATAAAATGTCAACCTAAATGAATAGACACAGAAAAATGATAGTTCAGTTGGATATAATTAATTTACCCATTAGAATGTTCATAAAAGTATAATGCAAACTAGTGTAATACTTGAAATTCAAAAAGTAACAGACAGGTAATCAATAATTATAAATCAGAATATGATTGAAGTCTTGATGAAATCCTGTGGGCATTATAATGCTTTCAGCAACTATGCTTATAATGTCTTCAGCTTTAATGGTAAATCAAGGACATAATTAAGAAAGAAATTTGAAGTATAATATATAACTATTTGAAATTTATTTCTTTGAATTAGAATATAAAATATTCTAGTTAATTGTAGGAGCCGGTAGTAATAATGGTATGTAAAAGATAAATTAAAAATGTTTGAAATATGTTTGATCTATAAACAATTCTCTTGCCAGAAGAGATAATAAGTAGTTGCATAATGTTACTATAAATACATTAAGTATTCCCTATGTGGAAGGCCATTATACACTGTACTTCTTTAATCCTTTTTTGTGGATAATTATAAATAGTAAGCTCTTTATGATTGTGTCTAAGTTAGGATAAGTAAATGCTTGCAAGAGGGATTTTTTTTTATATTTAATATTTCTAGACTCTCTGAATCCAGATGTAATAGATAGGATAACCTGGCAAACTGATTTAATGCCATAAATTGGGCCAAACATCCTGGAGTCCTCAAAGCTGCTTGGGAGTATTGTGATTGACAAGAAATAACAGCAGTTTCCTCTGTTTTAAAGTAGGAAAATACATGAAAGCTGTAGTGTAGACCTAAAATGAGTATAAAAAAAGCTATCTTTGAAATGCAAAAAGAGGGAGAGAGAAAGAAACTCTCTGCTTTTTCACGTGTCTGACATAAGCCCATCCAGATCCAGATTTGTATTAGGCTAGAGTGGCAAAAATCAGGAGTCTGTACTTTTTCTGAGGCAACTTTTATTAAAAGGTATAAACTTTCTTGAAGCACAGCTCACTTCTTCAGATACATAATGTGGCTAGACTGTTAAGGATTTAAATTGGAGTGAAATAAGGGAGAGGGGTATTCAGATTGAGTATGCAGATTATATGTGAGACAGATTGTAAATATTTTATTAACTAACAATAGTATAAAAATCAGTTGTGGCTGTTTAGACATTCTGTGATTGCATGAAATGTTTCGATGTATGTGAGTTCAGCAATTTCTTGGTCAATTGTTGTTGTCCAAAATAGTAAATTTGTGGTTTGCAGTAGGGAGGTTAAAATGTTCTAGTATTACTTTGTTCTTTTTTTAAGTCCTGATGTCAACTTTGGTCCATTAATTTTTTTGCACAAAGTTTGTTCCATTTGTCCTGCCTATAATCCAGAGGAACATTGCTGGCAGATGATGTCTTATATCATCTTATAAATTTCTAATCTTATGTACGTACTTGTTGCTGTGTAATAGTGCTGTTGAAGTAGACGTAGGGGCAAATTAGACACTGGATTTGTTGGAAGGGCTAGTTCCCACCTTGGCATCTTGTTGTTTCTTGTGAGAATCTGCTTCAGCTTGAAGAGTTGCCTGTATGCAAATATGGACTTGTCACCCAGTGTTTGAGAAAATGCATTGTAATTGTCTGTACCTTGTTAATAATGCACTTGAATGGTTTGAGCTATAAGCTGTAGGTTTTCTGTTGAGTGGTGAACTTTTCTGTTATGTTGTTTTTGTTTTAATAAGCCATTCCTGGAAATTGATCTGGCTTTGTTGATTTGTCTCTTCTCATTAGGTAGTAGTTCAGTCTCCTGAATGCTGGGTTTAATTCCACGAGTTGAATATCTTTGCCAAGTGGGTATACATGGGAATCTGTATAATGGTTTCCTGTATAATGTAGCGCTTATGTATCCATTGTGTAGTGATATTAAACTGACATCAGGGAAGTAGACTAGATCTATGGATAGATCTTGGCTGAGGTTGATGGTAGAATGAAAGTTGTTGAAGTCATGATGGAATTTGGTGAAAGTTTAATTTCTTTGGGTCCAGATGATGAAAATGAAATGAATTCATGAGATAGGAGTTAAAGCATTGTTCTAGATCATCCATGAAAATGTTACATTGAGAGCTGTGCATATATCCACAGTGTGGCACTAATTTACAGGTACATGCCAAAGGTGAAATAATTATAAATAAATACAAACTCACAATCTTAGAGATGATATTTTTGATAGCTTGGAGTCCATGTTTGTGGTGGATTATAACGTAATGCTTCAAAATCCCTGGTGGCTTAAATAGTGTTGTTTATGGAGTTCAGTTTTCTTAGAAGTCTGTAGTGTCTCCTATATAACTGGGAGTGTTGGTGACATAAAATCTGAGTGCAGAATCCATGAAACTGGATATTCCATCCTGTGCTTGAGACATTGCTGAGCTTGACTAGTTTATGTATTTTGAAAAATGGAAGATGATTGATTAGGATTCCTGTGGTGTTTCCCTGTAGATATGTTACTGTATGTTCTTAAAACATTGTTTCATTGGATTCCATAGTTTTCTTGTATATTTTATTGTGAGATCTGAGAGAAGCTGGTAGAATATGGTATTAGAAAGTTGCTTCTTGGCTCCCTTGATGTAATTCACTTTATTCAAAGATACAACTGCCCCGTTTGTCAGTTTCTTTTGATGCAATCACTGTCTCCATCCTTAAAGACTGTGAACTTCTTAATCATCAAGCTAACTATGTGACTGATAGTCTTGATCAGTGCAAACTGGTGGATGATTTTAGGAAAACCAAGCTGCAGTTTAAAAAACATTGGCCATGTTATACCACAGTTAGAATATTTTACTAATTTTAGAAAAACAAGATCTAATTCATATACTGTATGGTGCTATAGATAGTTTTCCATTTAACAACCATTCAGAGTTAATTGGATCTCCATAGAGTTACTTATGATCTGTTTTCCAAGTTATGATGGCTGCACACATCACTGCATGGTGATATAATAGTATTCTGAGTGTTCACCTTTATGGCTGTTTATAGCATCCACAACATGTGACTGCAATTTATGATTTTTTTTCCAAGTTTCCATTTACTTCTGGTTTCTGGAAAAAATGTTGATTGGAGAAAATGGATTTGCTTAACACTGCCATAAAAAATGTTGAAAACTTGGTTTCAGTCAACTTAATGCCTTGATTTATGACTGCAACAAATTATTACTCAAATTCCAGACTCCATAGTTGTAAGTCGAGGACTACCTGTACTATTTCTTGTGTTCTAAGCAGATGAACATTGATCTAGTGGATTTGCATTTGTGTGTGAGAACCCTGTCCCTTAATTCTTGCTCTTGCTCTCTTGGAATATGTATACAGTTTTATAAACCAATGCATTTTGTTTTCTTCTTTGGCTGTATTAAAACATTTGTTTTGCAGAAAGCTTTTCAGGAGTATGTTGTTCAGTCCACTTTGAAATATCACAAAAATTCACCCCAGTGTTAGTATAGGACATTCAGGCAGCCCTGCTGTCAGGATGAGGTTATTATAATCATAAAGATAGACTTCTGAATATCAGCATATTTATATAGTGAATCTACCAAGACAGTTACGTAATAAAGCAATACTTGTATCAGCCTTTCTTAGTCTTGTAGCCCTCTACAACTCTCTTAACCTCTCTTAACCTCCAGTACACAATATTCAATTTGGAATATATTTAAGATTCAAAATACCCTTGAAGAAAATAGTGGAAATTGATCAAGAGTAACCCACTGTTTCATGTATACAATATGTTTTTGTGACAATTTGCTGTTTAGAAGTATCTACAAGTTGATTTACTTCAATCGTGCCTATATTTAGTTGGCAAATTGGTAAGGTTGCCTGTGAATAAGTATGTATATACCATTTTGAATTGTATGTGAAATAATCCACTCATACATCCTATTCTTAGTAAGGAAGAGGATGCAGTTCAGCTGCACTATTTAAAATAGTGCATACTTTTATTAAAAATGATTATATAGTTATATTTGGCTGTTCAATGTCTAATTTGATATAGATGTTTAATTTGATATGGAGCATCATTTGTCAATTTATTTTTATTTATTAGTTAGATTTATGTTCTCCCTTTTTTCTAGGAGTTCATGGCTGCATGGGATTCTCCTTTTGTTATTTCCCCACAGTAATTTTGTGAGGTTGGCTTGTTTGAGAATGAGTGATTGGTCCAAAATCACTCAATAAGTTCCATAGCTTAGGAGAAATATGCATCTCGGTTTTCCCTGTTATAACCCAATGTTATAATCAATATGCTACACTGGCTCCTGAAGAACCTAGTCCATCATGTCTAGGGGGCTGTAGAGATTACCTTGGAGAAGCATTAAGTCAATTACATATGCAGAAACATGTGTTAACCCTGGAGGATAGGAAAGTATTAGAAAAAGACTCAGACTGGCTCCCCTTGACTCCCAAGTATATCAGAGGGAGGGAAGGGAAAAGCAGATTCTGTTGCTATAGCCTGTCTGTATAAAGTATAGTTCTAGTTTCTCCATGGAGTTAATTTCCTGATCTGATCTACTTGTAGGGCTGACATCACATGAATTGTAGGGTGGGAATGCTAATACACAACACAAAAAGATACCTGGGTTTATGTTTTTCTTTCTTTCTTTGGGTAACTGTTCTTCTGTTCTGCATACATAAGGAACATTTGTTGGGGGTGGGGGAGGGTTATCACAATTACGCCTCAGTTAACTAGTCTTTTTCCTAGAGGAATTTTGGCATTATTCACTTGGTCTTAGAAAAGAGAGAAAGCCCTTTCTATATATGATCCTGTCATTGTTCCAGTGCTGTTCTCTTTTATTCACTTATCTAAAGATCTGAATTTTGGTTAGAAGGACAGATTTATAGAACAATATTTCCTTTATCTCCTTGCATAGCTTTATAAATATTTTGAATCCTTCTGGATGAATATAGTAAGAATGTCTGTAAGAAAGTTGCAGGAAAATTGTAAAAAATACTCTTAGCTTTTTGAGTCAGCTCATTTTAAGAATATATACATACTTAATATGGATTAACATACGAACATGATTCAATATATAGTCTTCTTGATATGCTAATATAATTATATTACTGATGATAATTTTTGCATATCTACTTACAATTTGAAACATTATCATTTCAATAACTAGAATCTGATGACGTTTTTGATATTTAAACAGGCATTTTGCTTTTATTAGATGCTTAGATATAGTTTTGTGCGGAAGATTATAATGAAATTCATTATTATTGCTTTCTTTCTTTTTAACAGGAAATACAGCATTGCATGACTGTGCAGAATCTGGTAGCCTGGAAATCATGAAGATGCTTCTGAAGTATTGTGCAAAGATGGAAAAAGATGGTTATGGAATGACTCCCCTTCTCTCTGCAAGTGTTACAGGCCACACAAACATCGTTGACTTTTTAACTCAGCATGTTGAGACAAGCAAAACAGAATGCATCAATGCTCTGGAACTCTTAGGTGCCACATTTGTGGACAAAAAGAGAGATTTGCTTGGTGCTTTGAAGTACTGGAAAAGAGCTATGGATATGAGGTACAGTGATAGGACTAATGTTCTCAACAAACCTGTACCTCAAACATTAATTATGGCCTACGATTATGCCAAGGAGGTGAATAACGCTGAAGAGTTAGAGAACCTAATTGCTGACCCTGATGAAATGAGAATGCAGGCATTACTAATTAGAGAACGTATTCTTGGCCCTTCTCACCCAGATACTTCCTACTATATTCGGTACAGGGGTGCTGTCTATGCAGATTCAGGAAACTTCAAACGATGTATCAATCTGTGGAAATATGCTTTGGACATGCAGCAGAGTAATTTAGACCCTCTGAGCCCTATGACTGCAAGCAGTCTTTTGTCATTTGCTGAACTCTTTTCATTCATGTTACAGGACAGGGCAAAAGGTCTACTGGGCACAACAGTTACATTTGATGATCTTATGGGAATACTGTGCAAAAGTGTCCTTGAAATAGAACGTGCTATCAAACAAACTCAGTGTCCACCTGACCAAATACAGTTCAACAAAGCTCTTTCTATCATTTTACATTTAATTTGCTTGTTGGAAAAAGTCCCTTGTAGTACTGAACAAGATCATTTTAAGAAACAGACTATATATCAATTTCTTAAGTTACACCCTAGAGGAAAGAATAACTTTAGTCCACTCCACTTGGCTGTTGATAAGAACACAACTTGTGTGGGGCGCTACCCAGTTTGTAAATTTCCTTCTTTGCAAGTCACTGCTATATTAGTGGAATGTGGTGCTGATGTAAATGCTAGAGATTCTGATGACAACAGCCCTTTGCACATATCTGCACTGAACAACCATCCTGATATTATGAATCTTCTTATCAAGTCAGGTGCACATTTTGATGCAACAAACTTACATAAACAAACTGCTATTGACTTGCTGGATGAAAAAGAAATGGCAAAGAACTTGATCCAACCTATCAACCATACTACACTGCAGTGTCTTGCTGCCCGTGTGATTGTGAATCATTGCATAAATTATCAAGGGCACATCCCGGAAAAACTTGAGAAATTTGTTTTGCTCCATAGATGATAGTCTCTTGGAACTGCGGGAGCATGAGTTAGTAACATTGTGATATGCCAGTGACACATAATTGTTCATTCAGCTTGGTCTATCCTGATGATTGACTAAATCATTATTAGAAATGGATCTGCAGAAATGGTTACCCAGTATTTAAAAAAAAGCATATATAATATATTTTGTGGATTATTTAAAAATGTAACACCATATTTGGATTCTCTAAAATTGTCAGCCAAAGGCTTGTCTGTCCTGGTTTAGTTTGCCTGTTGGGTTGTTTAGGACTGGATTGAATAATTTTGTGATGTTGTCTTATTCTCACTGGTGTGTGAATCTTCTATAGTTTTCATTCTTGCTTGAGCATTTCTACTTTTTTCTAATGGGTTCATTGCTGAACTATACAGGTTGTGAAGACTTGTTAACATTTGCAATTACCATAAGTGCTGTTATCCTCTCTATGCACTGGCTTCAATATGATTGTTTTTGTGTTGGCATATTTTCTATGCACCACTTGGTTAGTTCCAGCTCTGATACTGTGTTCTTGCAGTTTCTTAGAACTTTCTTGGGAATATGCCATTTACAGCTTGACAGTTCTTGAAAACCTTGTCAGCTGTATAAACTTTAATTTGACTTTTTGCCCCTTGCTGTTTCTTCAGTTGCTTTCTATTTTTTATGGAGTTTTGTGCTGAATTTGGAGTAAAATGTGCTCATGTTGGCAAACCTATTTTAAATTAAGAGTGAAAGTTATTTTAATAAGGCCTGTGGCAAGCAGAGAGAAGTAATGTATTGCTCTTTTCTTCTCTGCCCTATTGTTTTTGCTGGGGCTGACTATGTGATTAGGCATAACATTTTTATTTCAAATTTAATCTGAAATTTTGATAAATTTGTCAAGAATAACTAGATCAGAAAGTCTGAAGTTACAATTTAAGACACTTAACCACAGAAGAAACTAAAGCATGTTGGCATGATGCTTGTCAGATCTAGCTTTCAGTTAGTACAATTAATGATTGTAATCAGAAGCCTTCTATAGAATTTCCCTTCATTTTAAAATAACTCCTATGGATAATGTGCATGCATTTTATTCTGTAATACCTTCTAGCCATATTAATGGAAACATCAGAGGCCCTTCATAGCCTCCACTAAAAGCTATCTATTTTTTTAACACTTGCACAACAGCTTAGCTATTGCAGCAGAAAGGGCTTTTTAGACCTGATATGGAAAACATAAGTAAAGACTACAAATGAGATTAAGATTCAGGTAATTAATATAATTCAGCACTTTATTGTTGATTCATAATGAAATTTATAATGGCATATTATACCTGCAACTGTCTTAAATAAAATGGTTCTCAACAAAATAAAATCTTATTTTTCCCTCGAGTGGAATACAATCTAAATTCCAATTTTATATCTGGCATATTGGTGTTTTGTGTTCTATTCATTTGATATCTAATGATGATAATGCTAATGCCTTTTCAGCTCAAAAATGCAACACATAGGTTACTGTACTCTATAGATAATCCAGGAAAAATTCAGAATTGGTTTGATTCATCAACAATTACATGAATTAGTTGAAAAGTTTAAAAAAATACAGTACTGTTGTCTTCCCTTGATTATTTGAATGTGGCATGAACATGATGGCTGTTCATACTAATTATCACACAGTTCCTTTTTTCTGTGTTTAAATTGATATTTGAGAATATAATACAGTATATGTAGCCATTATAGTATTAGCTTTATGAAAACAAAAGAGGTAATATTTCAAGCTTTTGTCCTGCATTTTTTCTTTTTCTATTTTGCGTTCTAGGGAAGGAGGGTTAATCTCTCTTAATTTAAATAAATCAGTTTACATTTTGTCTGCATTTGAAAAATGTGTAAGAACAATTAAAATATACCAGGATTAAACTGAATAATGATACTTTTTATCTAATAGAATAAATTATCTTAAATATATTTGTAATAAAACATGATTTATTTAAAATGAACGCAGAAATTAGACATATATTTGGAAAGTGAAGGAAATAATACTAGTTCATTGAATATTTACTGGAGCATATTCTCAGCGTATTGTGCTGAACACCAGAACTGAACTATTTATGAGGAGGCATTCAGCATAACCTGTCTTTGTATGCTAAGAAAAAGATGAGAAACTTATATGGATATTTGTTATATATATTTCTTGCCAAATTTGAAAAATAACACAATTCTATTGATGAGCATATTTCTACCAATATCAAGCAAAGCAAATGATGTTCAGCAGATTTTTAGTTAAAACAATGACTCTTTAGGGCTTCGAATTTAGGGTTAGTTTCATTTGGCTATCATTCAAAGCACCCCTTATAAGTAGAAAAAAAAGTGGTACCTCACTTCCAAGCAATAGAATACAGTAGCTGTAATTTCCACTTTAACTGACCAGTGTGGCTTTTGCACATGCACAGAAGCCATTTTCTTGAGGGATGCCAGTTAAGGCTGATTAGGGTCTTTTGTCTGTAGATTCTTGTCTAAGAAAGTTTGGCATGCAGAATAAAGCAGAGGCAGAACATATCCATCACGCACAACTGTATCTAACAATGTTCCTATTTATATCTATTTAGATATTTAAATACCCAAACATATGGGAAAAACATGTTTCATATTCTTCTCAGTCACCTGCCCTGAAAGTAGATAGTCAGGATATATATGTGTGTGTGTGTGTATGTATATATGTATATAAAAACATATGTAATATATATGTGCATATATGTAATAAAAATACAGATAGATTAAAATTACAAGTAAAAACTAATACAAATCAAAAAAATGAGTAGAAGGTACAGAAATCAAAGTGAAATAGAAAAGAAAAAATATAGTAAAATATATAAAGAAGTTACTTTCCATTTTAGCATGCCAAGTATAAATAATTTTAGTAATTTATCACTTCCTCTTAAAATATAAAAATTATTTCTCATATCCCATTTCTTATTTATAAACAAATTCATAAAGTATAATTTCAGTCCTGGTGTCAGCAGAAGTCCATTAAGGGTTATCAGAAATAATAACGTATTTAATCAAATAATTCAAATTGATCAATTTGATCAACTTTATGTTCCTTCCTTTTAAGATTCTAATCTTGAATCTCTTGAAATAATGTTGAACTTGATTTCATTTTTTCATTGTCCCTTCCATGAGAACTTTGAAAACTTTAACAAGCTTCTTTTAGGAAAATTTTCAACTCAGTCTCAATCTTGCCAGGTAAAATTTGTTCCTTTTCAATAAAATCTTTTAGATACAGTATTTCTATATATCTCTGCTGATGTTGCTAACATTAACTTCCGACTCCATTTTTCAAAAACATCCTTCAGTATGTGCAATGTTAAAATAATTTGCTTCATTCTGTGCTTGTAAGTTGAGTTTATGTGTTCTTCGCCTTTAATTGTAATATTTAGTTCCCTGTAGCATCCAATTCTTACTGTCAAACTTACTGATTTAAAGGTTTCTAATAGCTAAAAAGCAGTTAACAAGCAAGTTCTGAAAATGATTAGAAAAATATATGTGAACTCAGTTCTTTCAAAGACACCAGCCGTGGTTTGAGCAAGATGGTTATTCCCTAAACTCATCAGAGACCACCATCTTGCAGTTTTGTTTTGAAGGGCGATCTCACGTCTTCTTGTCCAGAAAAGTTTTAAAGAGTCTACTTGCTGTTTCTTCATTCTGCTGCAGGTATTGGTTCTGCAATATGCAAATGGAGTCATTTTTAGTCCACCATTTCTTCCTCTGGAAGTTCCTCATAAAAAGGACAATCTATTTTACAGACAGAAGAATAAAATTCAGCCTGTTTCATTTTTAAATCCAGTGAAAGAAATAAGCAGATTATAAATAATGGTTATCTCAAATATTTTGCTTTGCTTATTGCAGCAATAGTAAATTTCTATGTATGAAAATACCCTCACTTCTTTGATCATGCTGGTCTTTGGCAAGATATGTTTGCTTAATAACTTCCTTACTGCTTATTTGAATATTTGACATATTAAGGAATTTTAGGAGTTTTTAACTCAATAACTCCAGCTCTCAGTATTTTTGACTAAAGAAAGACAAAGGCATTTCTCTATACAAATATTGTACATTTCAAAAAACAAACATAACATCTATTATTAGGAACTAATTAGGAATTACTAGGAACTTGAGCTGTTTATATAATCAAGTCTGAGGAGTGTTTCACATTCTTACCATTAACTTTTTAGATGACCCCAAAATATGGATATTTTTCTTAATCTGACTGGTAATTGCTGGTATAGTGTACAGTATAGGCTTTATGTCTAAATAGAATGCTTATTACCTTCCAGGTATTGCTGAACTACAATATCTATTATGTGCAGTATCCCCCACTGTTTGCCATACTGCCAGGGATTTCTGAGAGTTGCAGTTCAATACTGCCTTATTTTCTGAAGGCTGTGGGGATTTTACTTGTAAATCTATAAGCAAAGTTTAATTTTTTACCAAGTTTTGTTTCAGGAGCTCTGATGTACATATACATTGTATTTGATCCTCAATAATAGGTTAGGACAATGAATGATTAAGATTGATCTTTAATGGTTTGAAAGAACTGAAAAAATGCAAATGGAAAAATCTTTGTAAATTATGGATTTTACTACTTTATTATTATTTTACTACTTTATTATTTAATGTAATGCATTTCTGTTACTCAAAACCTTGGTTGTTCTAAACTGAAAATGGAAAATGATACAGTATATTGCATTATGTTATTTACAGTTGCTCATTGTGTAGATCAAACCACATTTAATTTGGATTAGCTCATTATTCAAGGTTGAAAGTTCTTTTTATGTTTGTGCAGTTATAGTAAGTCAAGCACTAAGGTGTCTTCCTTGAGCTGTCAGGAATATACTGTACACAATTTCTCATATACTTCTCATATAATTTATCTTTGCTATTTTATCTCTCAATGTATTACTCAAATCTCTTGCATGATGTATTTTTAAAATGTTTCCCTTCTGTCTCAAAAGAGAGGTATTTACTTTTATTGTGCCATAAGATCTTTCCAGAAAAAAGATTAATAGCTTTTCGAAAGACTTAGATTACTTGATATCCAGAAAATTTGATTACTGCTTGCATGTGTTGATTTACCTTCTTCTAATGACATCAAATTATGCCTATAATATTCTGTCAAAGATGGAAAAAAGTATTTTATTCTGACTGTCCCTTTTCTAGTAATGTAATTTGTCACCAACAAAAGAGGAAGCTGCAAATTGTAGAAATTCTGCTTCTTATCAAGTAAACACAGCAGAATTTGCACAAATCTTTAAGTAGTTTATTTGTGGGATTAAATTGTTAAAAATGAATGAACTAATGTAATCTGAATTTTGCACTAAAAAACCAAATTTGAAATCTAAATTTTCCATTATGAAAACACAAGTTTTATTATATGGATAAATACAATAATTCTGCTTCCATTATGAATTTTTGAGCCAAAAAGTTTATTTATACATAAGGGCTACATTCTTGCGTTTTAGTAGGTTGAACATCCTAAGCCTAATTTTTTTTTCTTGTCACAGATTCACAGAATGCATCAAATGTTGCCATTGGTAGTTGAGTTACTGGTATTTGTAAAGTATCATAAATATTAGATTCATGTTTAAAAGGGTGTAGGTTAAATATATTTGCATCTATAAAGTGGAATAATTGCTGTATAAATCTAAGCATTCACTATATATTAGAACACCCATGTATGGATTGCACATTTCTGGCAGAAAATCTCTGGCTACTTCTAAGTGTATTCAAATACCACAGTTAATCCCAGTCTGGGGCCAACCATGGTTAAGTAAGATCCTATTGATCCTTGAGAAGACAGATGATATGGCAAACTGGGGTCACGTGTAATTTGCTGCTACCCAATATTTATCAGAATCCTAACTATCTAGGTTATCTAAGGCTATTTTCTTCCAGATATATCTGGTATGATTTCTATGTTCAATTTTTAAACATCTTTCTTCATCCTCTAAACCTTTTTCATTCTGGCTGATTAATGAATTTGAGCAAAGATTTTATGAATTCTCAGCCCAATATAGTTCATGGAATTCTTTTCCTATTTTGATTTTAGTGTATCACATTGGGGATAGAGTGATACTGATATGGCAGTATCTGTTACCAGAGATATTTCAAATTATTTTATCTCCTTGAGCAGAATTGTCATTAATTAGAACTATCAGTTGCCAAGTTGTGATAGGCAACAGGAGATCTGAAGAATGGAAACGTAGTCAAGGTTTGCTTAACTATTAGTTCAATAAACTACAGTGACTAAATTCACACAGTTAACTAATTC